>JAOWBL010029764.1:13707-30100 GCA_028564865.1 Zenarchopterus dispar
AATAATAATAATAATAATTATTATTATTATTATTATTATTATAAAATAAATTTTAAAAATCCAAGGAGCAACTACAACAAAAACACAGAACTGAAACCTTCCAGAAAATGACCACAAGAAAACTAAGAACAGAAACCATAAACCATAGTTGCTGCAATGTACTGCAAATACAACTACAAATTTTTGAGCAGTAGTCTCTATATTGTTTACATCCGCTTTCCCATGACATTAGTGGGATTACATAGGATTAGATAAAATGTCCATCGCTCCTTGATTCCTCCTTCTGGCCTGATAATCTTCAAAATATCCTGTAGCATGTGATGTGCTCCTACTCTCAAATCTTGTAGTTGCTTTCACGATTAAAGAGAAAATCTTCTATTTCTCTTTATATCTGCGATGCAGTCTGTTTCCAAAAATCATTCAGGATTTTAAAGCAACTATAGTAAAGAGGCTGGCAACACAATAATGTCTAATGTCAGTAAAGTTAGTTTTCTGGAAGAGATGAGAACCGAAGATTTAGCTGAATCCCAGCAGATTAAGAGCGAGTCATATGAAGCAACATGTCTCGGGGAACTGTGTGCCAAATATCTTGCACAAACTGATGGAATATGAAAGTGTATGAACATCGACAGATAAAAAGAGAACGTCCACTGCTGCTGTTTAAAAATTCATGAGTTTACGGTTGCTGTCAATTATCAGAGTTTCACAGTATCTGATGCAGCTCTCTCTGCAGTTTATTCAATAATAGTAATAATAATGAGGCTCTTGTAGCTACAAGCCTTTTCTGTACCGTAAAATAAGATAGCTTTATAATTTATAAGAAATGATCAATATATTGGGGAATGCTGTGTACTTTCCATCACCTGAAACACGAGTCCTTACAAAGTCACAAATTGTGTACCATAGGTCAGTCATGCAGGTATAATACACAAAGCTGTAGGTTGACAGCGTTGTGTATTCACTAATAATGTTCAGCCGTTTTGACCGCTAACTTTGCTGTGACTGTTTTTCTTCCCATTTTTTACACACACACATTCATGTCGCCATCTCTTCAGAGCAAATTAGACAACACATAGTTTTCTCAAGACTTTAGCCAACCAAAGCTGTAAGTTCCGCTCAACTGACCTTAACGGTGACTTACACTTGATAATACACTTTTTTTTTAAAAAAAGTCTTACCTTAAACCTATATTTATAAAGTAATTACATGTTTTGTTGTTGTTTTTTGCATCCCAAAAGGGAGGGAGTTCCCCAACTCCAGCATTGTTCCTACAAAATAAGTACACGTTGTTGTAAACACGGGACAATGCAGTGAGAGCAAACATAAAAAGGTTAAAAATTAAAAAAAAAAAAGAAAAAAAAAAGCTTTTCTGCCACGCTCCTTTCTTGCACAGCCCCTCCCTCCGGGGGGCGGGGCCTAGTCTACATCATAATGCCATCAGCAGCAGCTGCACAAAGAGGCGTCGAGCAGTTTTTTTTCCCGTCTTCCTGTGCTGCTTCGTCATGTAAGTTAACGGTCCTCAATTTGTTCTTAACGTGGTTTCGCTCCGATTTAAAAGCTGTTTAAGGGCTCAAAGTAAGTCTCTACTGGCGTACGTTTTCATTCTGAATGTTTTTATTTATTTTTATTTTATGTCACTATTTTCTCTCTCTTTTTTTTTTTTTTTTGTTTTCTCTCTTTTTTTGTGTGTTTTGCCTGTGTGTCGCAGTGTGGATACACGGTTAGCAACTTGCGGCGGAAGTTATACCGCAAAACTTTTTTAATGTTCCCGGTGACATTTTTGCTCTTGGCGAGTGAGGTCATGTGTGTAATTTTAGTTTTGTGTGTCTGTGGGACTCAGAAAAAGACAGCGGGAGAGTGGGCAGGGGGCCGACGGGACACGAAATACCTTCAGACTTTGTTTCTACTTTTGTCCAGCAAATTAGTGTGACAGCCGTTAGCTGGTGGCGGATCAGAGATGTTGTAACTTTTAATATAGCTGGATTCATACTATATGCAGTTTTACAAAAAAAACTTAACTAAACTGGGGTGTCTGTGGAACAAAGTTGTTTTAGTTCACGGTGGTTATATTCCAATTTCAGTGCAGCAATTTCCTGTGTAGCCTGTCTTATATGACTGTAAGGGCCCCATACTGATAAAACAAGAAACATGTCCTCCATTTATTTACTAAAACAAGAACTTGTAATATATTATATTGAACTTGGCAAAGACTGTTGAATTATGGTGTATAGTGGTAGCTACAGAAAGGGATAGGAAACTAAGCTAGACTCTGTACAGAAATAGATAAGACTAAGTCACGTGACCTATTGGTTTCTGAAGAGCAGTTTTGACCATAGACTGGAAAAAAACAATTTTACTTCAAGCTCTATCAGCCAAACCCTGTTGAAATATCTGCAGAGCTACCAAAGGATATACTGTTTTAATATATTGACTTGATGGTGAAATCAAATGTGACCCTCACATTTAGCTGATGTTGGGTTTATAGAAATGGGTGGGTGCTTCGCTAAGCACCGTAGCAAAATAATTCTGGATAAGGAAAAAATAATGGCTAGCCACTGGTTGAGCCACCTTTCAATCATACTAGAACTAAACTCAATACTTTATGTAAAGACTTCTGACTTGGTATGAAAAACATCACCCTCCTCCGAATTGTCATGGATGTGAAGTAAAATGATTAAGACCAAAATGTTGTTTGTTTTTTTTAAAAACCAGACTGTAAATATATTTATGCTCCGTTATGTTTTCTGCTCTAAAGTCAGACATTTTAACATGGGAGTCGATTGAGATTGACTTTCTTTTAGGAACATGCCTCCAGTGTTCAGTCGAGGAACTGTAGTCAATCTTATTTATGCATGAGCGTCAACTCGAAAGTTAGAAAGTTGCTGCTTGGGAACCACAAGAGAAGAGTCATAAGTAGCCTAAATGAATGAATAGATTTTAAAACAAATCGTGAAATGAAAATTGTAGCAAAAGTCATTACACATCACAAGTACAAATGACTGTTAATTTAGTTTTTAATCACAACATTGTTGTACATGTAACTATGGTAAACAAATGAATGTATATGAACAGCAAAAATTGAACAGTAGCACAAAACCAGCATCAACCTTACCAGTGGTACTGCCATGGGTGAAGATGAGTAAAACGAGGTTAACTTGCATGCTGGAAGTGCAGCGCTATCCTTGCCACGTTTCAGTTGGTAGGCAGGAATCGGGTGAAAACTTATCCCATTATCTTTCTTTAAGTAAATAGAAACTGCTCTGCTGTGTGAAGCACTGCTGGACCTTCCCAGGTAACATCATTCAGCCATAACTGCAAACAGTATATAACCACCCTCTACAGCTGTTGTAGTGCTGAATCAAACCAACCATAAATGCTACCAACATGGCAGAGTTCCCAAGATTGCAACACAGTATGACAAAAGGACACTTTACTTTTTTGTGTGTTAATATCATTAAAATGAGTTGCAAAATATCAGCAAGTATCTTGTTTTTCTTATTGGATGCCTCATAGGTTATTTTAATCACAAGTAGAGCTAAATTGTGAAAACAGGCATGTGCATGATAACATAGCATGAAAAATATATAAAGTTGACTAAAATAAGAACACAAAAGGTAAATGGGTATGTGAAATGTGAATATGAACTTATGTTTGCACTTTTTTTGTTTGTTTTTAGAACAATTTGTTTAGTAAGGTGCTAGATCATCCCTTATTGATAGTTAACTAAATGGATTAAAATCTGAAGTTGGGAACTGGGCAAAGATTTGCATGCATGTGCAAAAATGGGGATAAATTGGAAATATTTACACACACAAAAAAAAAAAATGAACATGTTTACAGTTATTTAAGCTTGGGGAGATTCCAATTTTGAGTTGAGGAAATCCTGGAGTAGTTCTGTATTGTGTTGCTCACTGTAAGATCCATTTGGACTAATCCAATTTTCAAATGTTTTACTTTTTAAATGTTCGTTTGAGTGGTCTTTTATTTATTGTTTTTTTTTTTGTTTGGTTTTTTTGGGTTTTTTTTTTTTTTTTTAAATACTTCACTGTAATGTTGTATTTTTTTTAAAATTAGTTGAGGCTCACTATAGTTTTTTGTTCTTTGTATAAAACTTCGTGTGTCATCCCTGTAATTTATATTCGGTAATCTACAGTTAGTGTTGTTGCTCTCTTTCATTAGAGTAATTTTTTGGGGTTTTTTTTTCCTCCCTGCTGTTCAGTTAAATGCTTTGTGGGATTTATATCCATCTATTGAACTTTCAGTAGTGCAGTTAGCACTGTAACAGCACAAAACAGAAAAGCAACTGTAGTGCCATATCTCTTGAAAGTAGTTATTCAGAAAACGTGTCGGATGGTCGTGACGGCAAAAATAAATGCTGGAAATCAAAAACTGCATGAGTAAACAAACTCTTGGTGTCCGTAGGAGGAAAAATAATTAGTTTGGAGCAAGAGAAGATTTTTTTTTTTTTTTTTTTAAAGAGAAGTTGTAGTTAATATGATAAACACAAGTAAAGTCCATCCATCAGTGGTTGGGAGGTGTCATCCATCTATATTCGGTGATGTACAAAAGTCCAATCTAGTCAGAGGTTCTGTTACTGTAAATATCTCAGTGAGCACAAGTATTGAATTCATAAGGCATTCATTTAATAATACAGTCTTTAAATATTTCATTAATCCATCCATTATCTATACCAACTTTTAATCTCATTCAGGATCATGGGGAACTGCTGGAACCTATCCTTGCTGTTGATGGGGGAAAGGCGAGGTGCACCCTGGATATGTCACTGGAACTCAAATGTTCATTAGTTACTGAAATTTTGAACAGGGGTGCTCAAAGTTTTATATGCCACTCTGAAGCATATGGCTTGATAATTTGTATATACAAAACATTGAAGTTTAATCAGAGATTGCTGTTCTTGTCCATTAAGACTTTCTAGCACTGTTTGGTACCTGCATTTTGTTTTTGTTTTGTTTTTTCTTTGACAAAAGGCTGAACTTTGTTTGAGGAAAGACTTCTAAAAAAATGCATCTTGTGTTTATCTCTGTTTTACATGGAAGAAATAAGCCTTTATCAATTCATCCACTAACCTAAGCATCTCTAGCCCCACCTTTTAAGCGTACTCCAACAGAGGTGTGCCAGAAACCATTATGGTACAGTTCTTTTGGTACAGTATGCAACTTTTGGTGAAATGATTGTGCATCATTCTTAAAAGTCTTCATTATGAAGATACCTTATTGTTTTGACTTGTCCTATTGCTGCATGTTCCTGTTTTAATTTGAATTTAAAATTAACTATCATTAAAACTTTTATTATTGGTGCTCTATTAAAGTCCATTTTAATGATCGTCTTTATAGAAATTCTGCTTGTTGGTTTCAGTTGAATGTTTTTCATTTTTATAAATTTTTTTAATACCTTCTCATTTGATCTGTAGTATTATTTCATGACTGGCCTGACTGAAAACAGGACCCTGAAACACTTAACGTAATTATAGACAGACCGGCAGGTTGTGTGGTCTGAGTCAGTATTTAAACCGATTAAATTATAGAGGCCTGACTCTAAATCTGAGCTACAGAAACGTATCGTTAGAAACTCTGTCTGCTTCTAGTTGATTATGGACTACAGAAATGACACCAAAGATGAACCCAGAAGCCTGAACTATATTAACCCTTACTGAAAGATGGTGCTGAAAAAATCCAGATAGGCAAGAATTTACATAGGAGATAGCTGAACTATAACCAAAGGAGTTACTCTTGAAAAGGGCAAATACATATGAATTTCCTTTTAATGAAAGTATAAAAACTGTATTACTATTTATAAAATGGGTGTAAATGTCTGTTTTGTTTTTTTCTCTCCACCCTTGTTTCTCAGCGTTGAAGTTCCTATTGAGGCAGTAGAGAGGGAGAGAGAGGGCTTCAAAACTGAAGTATTTAGGTTTAGATTCAGCCATTATTTCAGTCCTGACTTCCAAATGATTGTTGGATGGTTCAGAGGCAGTTTTACATTTAGAATTTGGTGGTGTAATGTTTTGCTAATTACTTATTTGTGTTGTTTTGAGGCCTTTGTTGATAGTCAGAGCAATTGTGGCTTCAATTTTGTAAAGTTGGTTTCACTTTCTAAAGACAAGTGATGGTACCAGCTTTTAGAAGACCAAAGATTTAGATACGGTTTTTAAACTAAAATTTGAGTTTTACTGAGTTTGGAAGACACTCACACCTGAGTTTGTGTTTTGCTTATTAAGACAGGTAATGTTTTCCCATGCAAATTCAAATGCTCATACAACACATTAAAATCCTTTTTCAAAGGTAACATGAGTAATATATAGACCTTTCAGTTAAAGGTCACAATATAAACTATCATTTTTTTAAAAAATGATTGGGTTTTGGATTAAAAATGTGACACCAAAAATGTAAAATTGTGTATCAAAAAACAACCCTATTTCCAAAAAAGTTTGGACATTGTGTAAAATGTTTGGAGAACCCCCCCCCCCCCCGCAAATTTCAAACATCTTTTATTCCTTAGTGACTTCCTGGACCACACGTGGCCACAGTTTGTTTGTTTGTTTTTAGCAGTGTTTACACAATCGTAGGTCACATTCTGAGTGCTTACATGACATTAGGGGGGGGGGGGGGCAATGATCAGCATTGTTGTGGGGGCCTAAGTCCAACAGGAAGTGCTGTTTTTAAAATGCATATAAACATCTTCCAACCAAATCGACCTAAACCAGACTTCCTGGACTAACACAAAGGTATTGTGTTGAAGTCAAACTAACCTTTTGCCATGCAAGTGTCAGTTGGACTGAAGCTGGCTCACAAGAGCAACAGTATGCTTGTATAGTGCCTCTCTACTCCAAGCACCACTCGAGGCGATTTTACAACACAGCTTTCTCTCAGTGCCACACTCTCGCCCCCACTCACTCACTCGCACACAAATGAGATTGTCCTACATGGTTCCTGTCCCGGGCTTTGAACCAGAAGTACTGGAGGAAGCTGATACACAGCGGCTCAAGGAAGGGGAGGGAAAAAAACAAAAAAAACATAGCGCTTACGAAACACAAAAAACTATAACTGTCAAGTTCACAACGTTTTCAAAATTACTGCTATCAGATAAATTGGCAGATTTATGATGTTTTGCTCTGTGGTGCAGTAGGTCAACCATAAAAATCCGAATCCTAGCACACTAGTGGTGGGCACTATTACCACCTATAATAGTGAATTTACTTCAGTCGATAAAGCTATTCTCTTCTTGTGCATAAAAATTGAGACAAAGGAAGGAATCCATTTAAATGGCCTAGTTGAGAGAAGTAGCACATTTCCATTAGCCCTAGATTTGCATAAAACCCAAATTTCAAAAAAGAAATCCTAATGGAAATGGCTTAAATTCAACCCCCCACCCTTTTTTTTTTTTTTTTAACACTGTCAGGTGATTTCAATAATCCACACTATCATAAAGTGTAATAGAAAATTATTTCTACAGCTCCAGCAGCACTGGATGTGACACAGTCGATCAATCTGAAGTCTTTAAAATCTAGTTTCCAGCTGTTTTTGGCCTCTATAATATGATGTAGTTGTGTTATAACGGTACTTAATCATTCAGCATTACATGAGGGCTTTGACTCTGACTAATCATTGGAATGATCTTCCTCTACCTTCATCATCTATTTTCTTAACACCGGTAGTGGCAATCTGTCTTTTTTTTGAGGCTGAGACTTCCTTTTACGTTGTTTTGAAAAGAAGTTTTTCAGAACAAGATACAATAATTACTTATTCCAAAAAACACCAACCCCCACTTCCTCTACCTACCTTTTATCATAAATTCAAAGTTTTGATTTTCTTTTGCTAAAAAGTGTAATTGGAAATGTGGCTATTGTCAACTAGTCCATTTACTCCCTTGGGAATATAAATGTAATGACTGAAGGGCCACCTACATAAATGACATCTTTCGAGGTGGAAGAAGGAAAACTGCGTCACTGACAAAACAAAGATGTCATAGTGCAGTAAAACCACAAAGTGAGTTAACTGGTTGTTTTTCATTTGTGAATATTTAGTTCTTGACACAGTCCATTTCTGTTTTGATGTCGAGTTCTTTGGTATGTTCCCTATGCTAGACTTTTTTTTTTTTTCTTCGTCTTTTCCCATTGCCATTATTGCTGAATATTTACAGATTATCTGTTAAAGTTGGGGAAAACAGTACAGCAGACAGGAAGGGCGTTCTTGTTCTGGGTGACTAGCTGCAATTTATTGTATTGCTGCCTTCCTCTATGTAGAAAAACAGCACTTTTTTTTTTTTTTGACTTTGAAGGTGGAAGTCATACACTTCCTCATTACAGCATAGGGTGGTGGGTTTGTTATCTGATCTGGAGACACGGTAGCGCCAGATGGGAACAGATGCGCTTGGAGCCATCCACATGTGATTGGATCACTCGGGATGGATTTTAAAGCCGGGTGAGATCACCAAACTCTGGTAGCCTCATCTTTTCAGGTTGTAGTTAGGGGGCTTAGTCACTACAGGTCTGAAACGCCTATTTTAACCACTATTCAGTCTCCAGGTTGTTTTCACATCCATTAGTTCCAACACTGCTGATATTTCCAGAAAAGGATGAATACAGCATCACCAAGAAATATGTGAGCCCCTCAGAATTAACTGATCTTCTGAATTCATTTGGCATGAAATCTGATCTGATTTCCCACCCCATTACTGAAAACACCCATTAAATATTCAGTCCAAATAATTAAGTGAGCCAAGTGCTACTTTAATAACATTCAGTTGGGTAAGAAGAAGCAAATGTGAGCCATGCCTGTTTTTTTATTTTTTTTAAATCAAGAGTAGATGATCTGTATCAAGATGGAAATGGATGCCAAGTCAGCAAATGTCATCTGTTAATAAAAACGGTTTAGTACTGTACATACTGTTCTTAAAAGAGAGCTGATGACTAAATGCACAAAGCACAATCTTTAGTGGGTAAAAACTAAAGGTTGGAATGACCTTAAGCACACCAACCTACCTGTAGTATAATTTGCTTGTTATCTCAGTTATTGAAGATTTATTTCAATCTCTGTGCAGAGTCTGTTACTATCCTCAGAGCCTGGACACACACTTCTGAAGTGCCGGATCACACAGTACTTGTTTTATCCCGGTTTAAACGAGAACTGGGACTTGACTCAGCTCTCTCTTTTTCTGTTCACTATCAAAATCAAGATTAAAAAAAAATGCTTAAAAAGCAAGACGTAAACAGTCTCTGCCCTTAGGACAGCAGACTAATCTTGTTTTACCGACATTATCCTTTGTCACTGCAGCACTTTGAGAGAGACAGACTGCGTTCTTCCTCTGTGGTGCTCCGTTATCCAGCTGGCTAATGTACTTCATCAGCAGAGCAGCTGCTTTCCATCCTGGTATCAAAACAGCGGGCAGAGGTCATGAAGCGGGAGCGCAAGATGGGAAGGAATGTTGTCACACACTTCTTCCAGCGCAGGCAAACATGTGACCTCTGACCTCATGGCCCCTCCCCCATCCTCCAAACTCTAAAATAACATATTGCTGATATTTATTTATACATCCACTGTCCTTTCAACTTCACTGGTAGTGGAAGCATTGGTTTACAGTGAGGATGTTGTGCATCTGATGGTGATTTGGGTGAAGCTGTTGATCTGAATTCATGAGGGAAATGCCTGCAACACTAAAAATGTGTTTTCATACTGAATTCATTCCAAACTGACCCAAAATCAGAAACTGGTGTGATATATATATATATATTTTTTTCTTTTAAATAAATGTTTTATGCCCAGGCTTGGCAATGTCTGTCATTGTTGTTTAAACAACAATAATGTGCTCTTCTTGTAATAAATATCCAATTACATGCAATGATATTTTGCATATGTTGGTAACTGATCAATGTTTGTGATCATTTGATTTAGAGCCTCTGAGGTAATTGGAAAAACTATTTACCCAGAGTGAAGTTCCTGAGATCAGTTGTTGTTGTGAAATGGCACAAGGCAAACTTGGTGAAAAGACAGATTTAACTGCTGACTGGTATTGATTGACTGATTTTTGGACTTTGATATCAAGTCTGGACAAAGTGATTATTTCTTTCTGAGCTGGTTTTGTCAGCAAGGCCTTTGTACCTGGACAGGGTTGCACAGTCGCTGTGGTACTCAGAAGGTGCGTTTCCACAAACGGGAGTTTGACGTAGATTTTTCTGGAATGGATCGCTGATGCCCCTCCATTCCCAGGAATGGCCCTTCAAAAGTGACCTTCAGGAACCTTTTAGGGGGCAAAAACCTTTTTGTCTCCTTATATGCTGCTGGCTGTTTTGGGAACAGCAAAAAATGCTCATCACTGCCACCTTTTTTGTTTGTTTTCTTTTTGTTTTTTTTTCATCAAAGGTTCTGGTTTGGTGCTACAGCGTAATGAAGACAGACTGGCTTAAGGCGCTGAGAAGACGAAAACAAAAGTTCCTGTCTGGCGGGTTTACCCTCAACTTAGTGGAAACGTGCCTCGTATTGCCCTGACTTGTAATCTCTGGTCTCATTATTCAAAATCAGAGGTGCTGTGGTTGTAAAAGTGAAGCAAGGATTAGAGTTGTGAGTACTAATAGTAATAATAGTGACAACTTCTTAAAGGTAGGAAATTATTGTTGGGTAATTTAAAATGCATAAATGTACAAAAAAAAACTTTTTAACTATATATGTACTGAAGTTTAGACTGTTTGCTGGAGGTAGTTTGTATGAAATTAATGTAGGTCACTGATCTTTGAAAGTATGAAAACTTGACTGCGTTTGAACCTTAAACTGTCAAGATTTATCTGTAAGGAAGAAATACTTAAAGACGAATCAGCTTGAGGAAGTGGACGCACACAAACTCGTGTAGTAAAAGAGAGGAAAATGGGAGCTGTAACGGGAGAAGATGAACCAAGTACTGATCTGGTTGGCATTCAGAGATTAGAGTTGTGGACTGTAGGGAAAACATTCCTGCAGGAGCACAGGAGGTCTGACGAGGAGGAGGAAGGCTGAATTTTTCAGTAGAAATCAAGATCTAGAGGTCTGCCTTTCTGGGTTTTACGAGGTAGAGGGGCTGCCTGTGTCCTTGTTGCTGATGTCAGCTCATGATCAGAAATGGCACTAATGACAAACATTTGGTTTAAAGCATCTGCTTAGAGCACTTTGGCTATGATGTTTGCTTTAAACTGCTTTACTTTTATTTATTTATTTATTTTGTCTTGGCTCTTGTTTTTTATTATGGTGCAGCGACGCTGTGTAGCTGTTATGCAACTTGGCGTATCAGCACATTTTATAGACATGTTTTCCTTTAAAAAGTTTCTGGATAAAGGTCATTTGGCTCAATGTAATTTGTTTTATCAATTATAAGATAAGCTTGTCTTTCATTATTTGCTATATGATATTGTAAGTACATAGTGTTTGACTGATTCAAGGTGAATTATCAGTTGAGTATTACTACAAAAAGTTTGTCTTGTATGAAGTGAAAGATTATCATCTGTTTTTGATTTATGTAATGTAACTGAATTTTTTTTTTTTTTTTTTTTTTTTTTTTTCCATCTGGGTCTGCAGATTCTGCCCGTGCCAACTGGAAAACAGCACTGGACTTGGTCTTAATGGACATGAAAATGAACAGAGAGATGACAGAACAGAGGACGATGTTCAGATGACGACTATGCAGGCACAGCTGATCAATTGACAGCTCAATGAGACTTCCTCTTGGCATCGGCCAGCCATCATCCGTCCAGCCATGTTGCTAAGAAGGAAGCTGTGCGTCGCCTTGGTGATCGCTGCCGTCCTTCTCCTCATGCTTGCAAGCCATAGCCTTCAGAGAAGGAATTTCCTGCCAAAACCAATGGTCCAGCTCAGCAGCCAAGCTATGCACAACAGCAGGGAATTGGGTAAGAACATGGTCAAACATTTATTTTGCTTTAGAAGTAAATGCAACATTACAGTTTGTAAGAATGGAATTATCTTTAATATGTGTTTTGGCAGTAACACCTGTACAGATGGCCAGCAGTAACTTGGATTATACCGTAGATGATAAAGATATAAAGTAATTAGCAGTATTTAAGAATAGCAACTTGCCTATTCGGCCATGTCTGTTAAAAACCACACGTGTACAATAATGCAGGCGTTTAAAAAATTTCTCACCCTTGGAGATGTTGATGTTCATTAACCTGGGCTGTTGTTCAGCACAGTGTTACCAGCAGATTTCTTTAGATCTTGTAATTTTACTACTTATTATAGTGATACATTGGACAAATGTATGGTGGTCATTGTTTTCTAATTCATCTGTCAAAGGTTGTGGCTGATGGGTCAATTGCAAGAAGACAATATTTGGGGATATTATTTGGTATAATACTTGGGGACAATATTTTCACACAGGGAGATGCCATAGTGGAACTTAAAATAAGCGTGGTAGATCACGAGTTTGCAACAGTCATTACAGGGGGCGGGGCTTGTAGACGGGGCAGTCAAATACAACAGCGGAGTGCTCCCATAATTTTTGTTTTGTGTTTGTTTGCAGCGGTCGAACCCACAGCACCTCCAGCTGTCTTAACTGTTCCTCCCACCACCGAGCCTGAGGCTGAGGAGGGGGAGGAAAAGGTGGAGGAAGAGGAAGAAGATCTGGAAGAAGATGAAGTAGAGGAGGAGAAAGAACAGCAACAAGTAGAAGAGGAGTCTAAAGTTGACTCCCAACCCAGTCAAAGGTAGTGGAGGTCATGAAGTCTTAACTCCACGATTTTATTTGGCTCCTGCCTGACTCTTGTGTCATGCTTTTTCAGGCTGTGTGGTTGTTTAAAGTCCTGCATCGCAGACCTGGAGGTGTCGAAGTGGTTCAGCCAGCGCTACGACCCAAAACAGGAACCCATCCTGCGAAACATCAAGAGCAACTTTGACCCTGATGCACTCGCATGGTGGCTGGTGAGGACATTCAGAAATGCATTTTCTGTTGTTTTTAAAACCTGGAACAGTTCAACTCATTTTAGTAACTTTGTGTTTTAAAAAAAAAAAACAACTCACAAGTTTATCATTATATGATCTTGCAAAACTGCTGACTCAGAAAATGTAAACCTTTAGGGAAGAAGTTGGACTGGAGTCCAGCAGCCCACTCCACCCTGAAAACTGGCTGCTGATTTAGCCAAATGGTTTCTGATTTCAAACAGAAGTTGACACAGTTTCCTGAAGCCTTAAAAGGATATTTCACAAAATAACTCATAATATTTTCCAGTGTTTAAATGTGGATGTGGAAGCAGTAGTACATATGTATATTACTGCTTTTTCCCGTCCAGTCACCAGCAGTGATTTCCAGTTAAGATGACTCAGAGATTCCACACCTCAGCATCCATGTGTCAACACAGACTGTGTGAATCACAAATGAGAAATCAGCTGTTATTTGAAGACAAAAGGAGAATATTAACTCAGCACACACCACGGTGTTTCAGCTGGACCAGCCAATAAAAATTTCAGAAAGTGGAAATGTTCCAGATTTATGTGGAAGCTTTCAGTAGCCTCCACAAGGAGACAAATGTCTGAGTCTTTTCCCTGCATTTATAGATTGAGTCCTCCCTCAGAGACCATTAGTAGATTAAAAGGAGGAGGCGTTGTAATCAATGCAGACATCACTCTGGTTAACAGTTTGCAGCGTGTGTGTGGAGCTGAAGCCAATGTGTATGTGGTTCACTATTAATAAGTAAATCATGGAAAAGCATTTATTCATTTGGAAGGATCCTCTTTTCTTTTTTCATGTCCACTCTAGATTTTCTAACAGTCTGGGAGGGATTGTGTGTGCGTGTGTGAAGTGGGTTGAAATCTGCAACCTCTTCTCTAGAGTCCTGTACGCTGATCCTCAAAGCCTCATAACTGAATCGTATTAAATCCCCTACAGAAACTTCAGCGCTCTGGCAAAGAGAAGACTTTAGAAGAAGTGATGTCAGAAATGTTCCAAGTCATTCCCTCACCCACTGTGGACACCCGGCCCCTCCCCTCTCATTGCCGTAGATGTGCTGTCGTCGGCAACTCGGGGAACCTGCGGAAGTCCGGCCACGGCAAACTGATAGACACTCACACCTTTGTGATCCGGTACGTGTGCTGGTACATGCACACACATAACACGGTTCTCATCTATCTATCTCCTCATCATCATCTTCCTCCTCCCTTCTCAGAATGAACAAGGCGGTAACTCAAAATTTTGAAAATGATGTTGGGAACCGGACAACGCATCACTTCCTGTACCCAGAGAGCGCGACGGACATCGATCCAGGCGTCAGTCTGGTCCTGCTGCCGTTCAAGCTGAGAGACCTGGAGTGGTTGGCCAGCGCGCTGTCCACCGGCAACATCAAAGTGTATGACGCATGCTACTCACAATGTTCAAATAAGAAGAGAGAGATTTCTTTTAATTTTTTTTCCCAGTATTGAACAGAAATACCCATAAAAGCTTTTATATGTGAAACATTTAGACAAGGTGAATCCATAGATACAGATGTTGCTTAATGTACTTGAAAATGTACTTTTTTTTTTTAAATTTTATATATTTTTTTTAATCATCTCCAGAAACTGCAGTTTTTAGTGGTATTAATGTAGCTGAAACCTGTAGTTTCACAAAAATCTTTCTGTGGTAGAGCATTTATCTGACTATCTGGAGCGACTACCAACTTGAAAACGCATGCAACACAAACCTGCTCCTTTTTATTTGGAGCTGACAAGTATGTAATTATGAGATTCAGCGAACCGTTCAGATTTGCAGATTATAATCACATCAAAGACCGAGATTAGAGTTATCCAGCCGTCCCATCCCAATTCAATCATACTTTATTAATCCCTGAAAGGGAATTGTATGGTTGTAGTGAAGTGTTTTTAAAAAAAAAAAAGTCTCGAACAGTATCACAACTTCAATCACTGACGTCGAGACTTTTGGATTATTTTTAGATATTTCTATTACGCAAGACCTGACAAGCCTTTATTGTCTGAATTTTTCTTTTACTTTCACTTCCCTGCCACCTGAGATGACTGCTCCTCTAATCTTTCACTCGCTGAGCTTACAACAGTTAGATCCTCAGCTGCTACTTGGTAAAATTAACTTCCACTAAATCTGGAGTTCATCAGTATGATTTTTTTTTTAAATTAAATAAAGAGATGCTTTAAGGTTCTGAAACAAAAAGTCTTAAAGTAACTAAACTTAGTTGGCAGCAGTGTAACTCATGATTGTTGAAGTTTAATCTACTGGTCAAGTGTTTGCGCCGCAGGAAATCCTGTGTACTTTAGATTAATCCAAGAACAAAGAAGACAAAGACTTTATGATCAAGTTTAGTATTGAGGGCAGATGGTGGTCGAGTTTGCAGAAATGATGGACATGGTTGTGGGGAATATGCATTTCAAGAAGGAACACAAGATGGTGGAGGCATGTAGGATGACTGTAGTCGAGCAAAAGAGGGAGATGGCAAAGAGAGCAGAAGAACAAGTGGTGAAAGTTTCTGAATATCGCATGAATACTAAACGCTAAACAAACTTGTGTTTTTCAGGACCTACATGAGGGTGAAAGAGAGAATCAAGGCTGATAAAGACAAGGTAAATGATTTCTGCTCACAGCACCCTCAACATTGTTTTTGTCTCGACGTCAGTTTTTATGACTTTTACAGAAAAACGTGAGTTTAGCTTAGATTGTAGCTCTGACTGTTAAGTTTATCTGCTTGTTTCTGTTGATCTATTTGTGCAATAAACCGGAGTCGGTGCGGTAAACGTGCGTTGTACCTGTGCAGGTTCTGGTGGTGAATCCACTCTTCTTCAAGTACGTTCACGACAGCTGGAATGAGCGTCACGGTCGCTACCCATCCACCGGCATGCTGGCCCTCATCTTTGCCCTGCACACCTGCGACGAGGTAGGAGGAAGCTGGCCACGCTTTGATCTCTCTTTCATCTGCTTCTCTACCACATAAGAGTTTATTCTTTTGTTTTAACAAAGGTGTTACTTATTGTCCGTAACCATGTCTCACTGGTGCTCAGGTATCGGTGTTTGGTTATGGGGCCGACCAGCAGGGCAACTGGCATCATTACTGGGAGGAAAACCGCAACGCCGGAGCCTTCAGGAAGACTGGCGTCCACAGTGGCGACTTTGAGAATGGCGTCATACACCAGCTCCACAAGGAAGGCAAAATCACTCTCCACCTTTGACCCAAACCACTCGCCTGACGGGTCTATTGGCTGAGCTTCTGGCAGATTTCTCACAGATGCCTCTTTCACAGATTCACCGACTGACTTACAAACCAATAAATGGTCCCAAAGACGGATATTTCTAACCAGCTGATCATCCGACTTTGGCTGGTGGAAATGAATCGGATACCTTATTTGCCTTGAAGCAGGCACGCTGGATTGAAGATGCTGATTATGTAGACCTTTTTTTT
>JAOWBL010029820.1:19137-30091 GCA_028564865.1 Zenarchopterus dispar
CAGTCTTTCACAACTCAGAAACTTTTTACTTGAAAATTTGGAAGCAAAAACTCAAACCAAGAGCAAATGTGAACCGGCAGAATAGCAGCACCATTCTGCGCTAGATGTTTTTATATTAGTCAATCTATGCAAAATAATAATGTTTGGTTTGAAAATGTCAGAAGAAGTTATTGTTATTGTTATTAACTTACAACTGAACATCTATTATGATAACCGCTAACTACTGAACTAAGTTCTTTCCAAAAGTCTTCCCATTCTTCCGTTGAAGATTGTTCCACATCATCCAGTTTATATGGTTGCAATCCTGAACATTAACCTCCAGCTGCCTCCAGAAAATCTTATTAACATCTGAGCTCTGAGAGAGACGTTCCAGGACGTTTATTCTGGTGTGACACAAGATGTTTAGAACATACTTAGACGCTGCTGAGGACCCTGTGGTGATCTAAAGCTAGACTGGAAGGATAATTTTTTTTTTTTTAAGGATATCAACATTGACATTTATTTTTATGACTCTGTGCACCCAGACAAGGTTCCCTGTGCTTGAAAGGGCAAAACGGTCCCACATCACTATACTCCCATCACCATGTTTCACTGTGATAAAAGCTGTTCAGATGTTCAGGAGTGTAGTTACACACACTGGTTTGATGCTAGATTTCATCACAAGTGTTTTGAATGTAATCGATGAATACCTCCAGCAAAAGTCCTTAAATACAAGGGGGTTAACAGTTTCCCCTATGCCGAAGAAAGAGAGAAACAAAATGTTGTGACTAAGGAGCATCAACTCAGTCTTTTTCAGTAACTGAAAAAATATGTTTTAGCCTTTCATAATGCTTAACTTTTAAAATGCAAATACAAAAAGCTGATGTAATGCAACTATTAATATTTTTAAAATCAAACTCCCGGATAATGGGTATCTTTCATTATTTACAGCCTTGACACTTCTGTATCTATCTCTCTCCTCAACTTGCATCGCAGTTGGGAGGGACTAAAACTTCCCGTTTGGTTTTATATCAGTCTGTTAGTTTTGTAGACACAGTATTGGAGACATAGTAATACAGTCAGACTATTATTAATTATAGATGAAATGTTCTGCATAGTCTGTCTCAAAAACTAGGAGGTGGAAGGACGTTTAAGAGTGGAGATCCATTTCAAAAATAGTGTTGATCAGCTTTAAATATAACAATTCTAATATGTATATGTCATTAAAACAACTTTAAATTACAACAGTTGTTTTTCTCTTTCTATCATCTGCCTCCTGATAGATGCATATACTTTGAATACTTTCCGCTGCCTTTGCAAAATGTTAGAAAACACAATAGGAACCCACCAGCAATGTAAGAATCTTGATGTCTACAATTTAATGGTGATATTTAGTGAATACGGTGATTAACTCAAATTGTTGACCCTTCATATTTCTTTCAAATGAAACCTGGAGTACATTTTTGGAGCGCTAAACAAGAACTGTGGATCTTGTCCCACACACACTTATCTGTCACTTCTGATAACCGTGGTAGTGTTGGTCATACCGTAAACCAAGGCCATCATGACACCGAAGTCCATGAAAGTTTTTCCACACAGTAATTTTATTTTAGCTGAAAAAAGCACTGTGAAAAATCCAGCACAAGTGTTTTCGTTCTGACCCCTCTCACCCAAGAAGTGCCTTCGGGCACGTAGACGCAGAGTGCATCTTTGAAATTATAAACTCTCTACAAGGACCAGAAGTCCCCAGCTACCAGCCCCAACAGACTGTATAAAACCAGGGGGACAAAGTACAGCTGCTGAATATAGGTCAGTAATTATCAAAGCGTAACTCAAGAGAATCTGCTTTTCCCATTAGATTTGATCAAACTGCACAGAATGACAGGGGGCTTTACTGTGCAACGCAAAGCACATTTAGTTAGAAACAGTGTTCTCACACGTATTATCTGCAGCAAAGATGGATTCAGAGGTCAAGGGTGATTTTCTGTGTAGTGTCAAAAGTGACTGCCCTGCAGCTGCTCCGCATATGTCTTTTAACCTATTTGTCCATTATTATTTTATGTACCGTGGGTTTTCTTTAGGCCAAGACTAACAGTTGCAGTTTTTTTTTTTCCCTGTGTGTGTACGTGTGCTACCAAGCGTACGAGTGAGGGTACAGTCCCATTCTTGCTCGTGTTGGAAGAACATCTTTACACTAGCTCTTAGTCAGTGTGTGCACAAGAGCATGTTGTACTCTCTCAAACTGAACCACTCCACCCCCAAGAAGGAAAAAATAGCACGAGTACAAAATTGAAAATGATGTTCTTCATAAATATCTTCCAGTATGAACCACCACAACACGAACGTAGAATGTAAACATGAACTATTTTTTCCTCATGCATCTTATTTCACCACATCTGTTCTGCTTCAAGATGATATAAATAAGTTTGGTATGGCAAACATCTGGCTTCTGTGTAGAAGCTCTCCTGTTTTGCACAGGCCTTTTTTTAAAAAAAATTACTTTAATTCCTTCATGCCATCATCTTTGCAGTCCATTGTTCTGCAGTTATTGTGTAATGGATACAGTAAATACACACATAATTAGCTGTATTTTGCTCATTTATGACAGGGCTCTGCTTTATGTATTGGACTTTATTTACTGTGAGCTCATCCGTCAGAGCCTTCTCGCTTCTATGTGACCAAGGGGAAGTCCTGCAGCATGTTTAACATTCAGAAGAAGTATGTGAATGTAGCTACTGTATCAGTTCATGCACAGTTGGCAGATTATTCTGAGAGGCTTTGCTGTGTGTGTGTGTGTGTGTGTGTGTGTGTGTGTGTGTGTGTGTGTGTGTGTGTGTGTGTGTGTGTGTGTGTGTGTTTTTCTGTCTTGGCTGTCTTCATCCACATAACAACAACACACGGTCTCACCACAACAAACTGACAAAGGAACCAAGTGTCTTCAGTCAGAGGATCAGAATAGATTCTTGTTCTTACACGGCGCTGTCATTGTTTTACTTAGACTCTCTGTGCCAGAAGAAGGGACCTCTTCAGGGTTAAATGCATTTACTACCTGTTCCTTTTTTTGCTCTTTCTTAATTTTGGAAAATAATACACTCTGACATCTTTTCTGTTCATTTTCAGAGTTTTACAACATAGGGCAATAGTAATGTAATGTAAAAATACACATACCATTTTCCCTTTCAAATCATAGTTGTTGTTTTTCGGTCAGCATGCAGTCATAGTGTTTATTGTGATTAAATGACTGTTTTTCAGACCAAAGTGTCTTTTTTTGCTTCAGACTACAACATCTCATTGGTAGCTCATGTACAGCTGCCACAGTGAAGTATATTTAGATAATGTGCAGACTTGTTTGGCATTTATCTGGCTTGTAAAATGGCAACTTTATTGCTGATTCTACACTTGGCCTGTTTGCTCTTTGTCCTTGACCCTGCAGCTCACGGTGCCTGTATGCCATGGTTAACGTGCAGCTGGGGAATTCAGACTTCCACCAGAACAGAAAAAATGTTGTTATGAATGTGTGTTTGGGGGTGGGTGTGTCCGTTTTAGTTCATCTGGTTGTGAATACCAGTGTTTGTTGCCTGCACGTCTGTTTAAACTGCTTTGGACTAGGTATGTTGGCAGAGCGGGGCGCTGAGTTGGCACAAGTCCTCTGGCACGCCAACATGCAGTACGCTGAGACTCCTGGACCAACTCTCTTCCTGCATTTGGACACAGTTGTGTTTATTCAGCAAATATGGACTGAATCTCAGATACCCCTCACTTTTCTGAAAATACAGCAGCCAATACATACTTACCGTAAGATAAGTTCACAACAAAAAAAAAATTATGTTTAATATTTATCTTTTGACAGAGATCAAAAATCCTAAAATGTGCCTTTCAGTGGCTGATCATCAAAGTGGCCCTGTGAAGTCCTGGCAATTTAATTATTAGGCTGGTATTTAGAGGTCATTTAAAAAGAACTGAAAATAAAGGTGAGGAAAGAGTCATCAGTCTAGATGAAATTTCTGTGCTAGTTCGGCTGGTTCAGGGTTTCATCATAAACAAATAATTGTGCACAATTCTGCTATATACTTACTAACTTGCACCAACACCTCTTCTTCTCTCAGACACACCTTTTGGCAGTATCGGAAGGAGAACCCTCAGACCAGAGTTGGAGACCCTCCTCCTGACGGCCTCCCAGGCTTCAACAGTGGTGTGATGTTATTGGACCTCAGCGCTATGAGGGCATCGGTCCTCTACAACCAGTTGCTGCAGCCCAACAACGTGGCCAAACTAGCAGACCAGTATCGCTTCAGAGGCCACCTGGGTGACCAGGACTTCTTCACCATGATCGGCATGGAGCACCCTGAACTGTTTTACTCCCTGGCCTGTGGCTGGAACCGGCAGCTGTGCACGTGGTGGAGAGACCACGGATACGGAGACGTGTTTCAGTTGTACTATCGTTGTGACGGGCCTGTTTATATCTACCACGGGAACTGTAATTCCCCCATACCAGATGACTAAGTTTTTGAACTGGCTTGACACTGGAAATGAGCAAGACGTTTGGTTTGTAGTTTAAGGATACTGCGATTCCTGCCAATTGGGAAGCAGAACTGGAAGTTGACTTTCCTTACCTCATTTCCAAATCCTGCCCCCTGCTGGCCAAGGGGTAAGTGAGGAGCCTTCCAATCCCCCCCCCCTTATAATCTGTCGTTGTAGAAAAAATAAGGCGTTGTGTCTGAGAAAGTTTCAGCTTTACACCACCACAAGGGCTGCATTAGTGGAAGCACGTCTCTCCAAATACAACATATGATTGTATATGAGATCAGTTAAGATCAGACTGAGTAGCAGACTCATCATTTCTAGTGTTGATCAGGTGCAATTTGTTATTAAGAAGGAATGTATTGTTCATCTTTATTTGTTAACAAAGAGCAGTACATCAGAGAGCTTAAATAGATGTAATCTATGAGGAACAGAGTCTGGTACTCTTCCAGTTCACAGCCATTTCCACCATTACAGAACATACCAAACCAATCACTACAGGGCAGGGGCGGGTTTTATGTGATGACTCATCCGGGAGCCACAACACAGAACAACCAGTATGACTGCAGGGTTGCTTACAACACTTTGGATCAACAAGTTTTTCTGTTAAACGGACATTAGTTATTCACCAGCATCCCTACTCTACAGCACGCCGTTTTGTCAGTCTTTTGTTGATACTAGTCTGGCTGTCGCTCTGCCTTTGTGTGTCTAACTGATTTGGTTGTGTTCCTAGCCAGCGGCATCCAAAAGCAGCTTCTTTGTATTGATGTGGGAAAAAAAATCAGGATGTCTGGCCAGGCTATGAGGAAATAATAAAAATGTCAAAAGCTTGAAAATTTCACAAAAACATCTCAGCCAGCTTGAGCATCATGCTGGATTATGATGCATTACTGTGAAGCAGATGTTCAGTTGTCAGCGTTGACGCCACTGTCGTGTCAGCTTTGCCTTCATTCCAGTAAATGTGGAAGCTGATGCAGGTGTAAATACACCTGGGCTCCCCATTTTTTACTAACGTTTATTACAATTAATTTTTTGTTCATAAAATCATTGATTTCATTTAATATTGTCTGAGAAGTTTCATAAATTACGATATGTAGTTCTTAATATTATAACTCATTGGAAATTGCAGACTTGATGTCGAAATCATTAATAGCAGTGAACAAGAACTCAAAAAACAAGAGTCCACCTCTTTCTCTCCTCATTCTCACTTTGGCACTTCAGAAGGCAACGCTTGCCCATCTTCTAACCCTCGATTAGGACTATTCTAGCATAATTTACTTTTCACCCGAGAGGCTTGTAGAAAGTGGAGAGGAGTTTCTTCACAGCTAGTGGACTTCAGAGTCAGCTGAATGCACCATCGCAGCTCCTTGCACATGCATCATCTGTTTGGTTGGGAGGTGTGGCTACTAGAGAGATTGTGGTTAATAATGGTAGTACTGATGGCAGTTGATCGTGCCCTGCGTTTTGTACTTTTGCTAAGGCCAAACACAAGTTCACATAAGCCAGCGCGCACGTTTCGAAGGGAGTAATGAAGTCAACGTCGTGACTGCAGACGATGACCCACTTTTATTTTTCACTTGCTGCACTGGCTGATCTGACATTCAACGATATGTCAACTCTCAATAATCGTCTGTTAGGTAACTATGTAAGATGATGCACGCTTTAACATGCACGTACACACAAGGAGCATATCTTTTAAAACAACAGCACTGAATTATAAACTGGCACTTTCTTGGAAATCTTTTACAATTTAGATTAATAACAGCAAAATAGCCATTTCTGTGCTGGTTTGTTCTTTCTCTTCGAGGATGCGATCAGTGGCTCTTCTAAAAACCTTTGTTTAGGATTTCCATATATGTTAGAATATTCTTATAAAATAAATGATGATTCATCATGCTTTTCTTGTTCATTTCTATCACATTGCTACAAGTATGCAAGTATGTATTGTACAATTGCTCTTATTTCATATATTTTCAATGAGCCCTAAGGGTGCAAACAATGTTGTCCATATCTGTAATTAAAGACTAATGCAGACACAACAAGACAAGAATAAAGACTCCGCCCAAGCAGAGTATAAATCAAGCTTTACAGTGCGATCTTTATTTCACTGACTTGAAAGAACCAAATGTGAAAGCATCTTCCTGATTCAGATGTTTACCTCAGTATTAATAAAGAATCATTTCTTTTTTGTGTTTTTTTCATATTTGTGCCCATTTATTCCTAAATAAAATAAGATGTAATGACTTTGTGTCGTGATGTTGTTTTATGGAAACCATTTGGTTGTTGTCATTTGCGTGTGGGAGGGTGGTCGAGCTGAAACTCTAGTCCACAAAAAAAAAAAGACAATGCTTTTAGCCGCTAAAGGGTTTAAATGAGTGTGAATAGCCAAGTAAAGAGAGCGCCCTCATTTTCCTCATTACACAATCACGTCTGTGTTCTTGTTTGTCTGCTGCCAGCCAGACGTGACCTGTTTCTGTCACTCATGTTTGCCGACACAAATTTACATGCCTCATATACAGAAAAATAAAATCTACCAGGTTTGGCTTCCCTGACTAAAATAGATTAAAATTTAAGCTAAACATTGTCTGGATATATTGTCTGTCTTTCGAATGACAAGTGATTTTCACTCTGTTCTTGCAGAGTCCTTTTGTGCGACGTCTCATTTCACATGCAGCAGGTGCTGTATTGTTTTTCGGTGTACATGAAGACGAGTCGTGAGGAGAGGACGAGGTCATACACTTTTAGCTGTCGACAAGCAGCTTTATGTGATGGAACATGATTTACCTCAAGAAAAAAAAAATACAGTTCTTAAGGAGAAATAAAAGCAACAAGTGACCTTTATATGTACATAAATAAAAATCCCAATGAAACACAAATCCCACATGTAAACACATATGACAGCTTGTACTTGGTGCAATAATAATAAAATATTTATTTTATTCAGTTCTGTGCCTCTAGTTTTCAAAATATCAAACTTCTTGATTTTGAAAGGCATTAAATTAATTGGATAATAGTGGCCGGTGTCTCAGGAGCAAAAATTGCTGAGTTTTTAAACATTTTAAGACAAACTGCGTCTAAAGGAAAGCCTGCACACCAAAAGCAAGGAAACAGAACCTTTTACAGAAAGATACTAGACCCTGCTACTGGTATGTACACATTTTGACAAATATGTAGTATGCAACATGCAAATAGTTTGTACAATTTTTAGCATGTAGGAAATCCCCAGATGATGTGCTGCTTCTAGAAAAATTTCCAGAAAGCAATTGACTAGTCCACCTTGCACACTGTATCCCATAATGCAGTGGGCCAGTACAGCAGAAGCCACTTACAACGTTCATGTAGCTCAGTGTTTCTCAATTCCAGTCCTCAAGGACTGCTGTCCTTCATGTTTTTGATGTTTCCCTGATTTAACACGACTGATTCAAATGAGTGGGTTGTTGTCTTGCTGGTGCAGAGCCCGGTGAAAAGCCGATGGTGGTAGATTAATTCGAATCAGATGTGTCAAAAACATGCAGGACAGCGGCTCTCCCTGATTATTCAGTCAGATACTAGAAACTAACGTCTACCATACCAGTAGTGCTGCATACTGCACACCATGTTGTACGGGCAATATGAAATTGAAAAAACAAGCCAAACTCTAAACTAACTTAAGGACAAACACTTCAAAGTGTGCTGTGACAAGTATGGCTACAGAAATGTCTGTAAAGATAAAGCAAAGTAAATCTTAACAATCTGGAGCCAACCAACTCAGTTTTTTATTCTAGATCCAGCTGGATGTCATCTTTTGTGTGTTTTTTTATTGCTCAGGAAGGATTTCTAGATTCAGTAAATCCAAAGAGGCATTTCATAGCGCTGAATGGTTCATATATGAGAAATCATATTCCTTGATGCGTTAAAGCACTTATTTCTGCTAAAGAAGGACCAATTCAGTTTTAAATATTGATTAAATGATTATTAACTAATTAAATGATCAAATGAATTGGGCACCATGTATATTTGGGATATTTAGGATGTTTTTCTGAAGATAAATACTTGCTCCTTTAGTCAAGTTGCAAACCTACTCTTAACCTTTTCTTTCCCCTGGAGTTTCCACACTTGACATATTTCTTAAAGCTGGTTATAACAACACTGAGCCATGTAACCAGACTTTTAAATTCCCTCCACTCTGCTTTTTTCTTCATTCTTAGAGCATATTTTGTAACCTAAAGGCAAACAACAGTAGACTTAATGGTGACCATGGATTTGCCACAGAGGCAGCACTGGTGCATCAAAAAGCTCCATATCTTTATTTTCTTTCTTCATGTATGTACAGCTATGAGTCATGACTCCACGTTTTTCAGCAGAACTCAACGTGGTCACCACACAGGGTAACATAAACCTTAATAAGAGTCATCACTCTGTGGAAGTGAAAGAGTATCATGGATCATATTAAAGAGACTTCGCTGGGTTATATGTCTGATTTAAACAGAAAGAGAGGGATGCTGGCACACTGGTCCACTTGGGGAAATAAATGTAGGCCAGCACCTTCCTGACTGCTTCTTCAATTTCTCTCTCTCCACACCACTTTCTCTCCATGTCTTTCTGGTCTCCCACCACCACCCATGACCCCAAATACTCCTCAGACAGCACACAGCCTCCATCAGTCATCATTTGTCGACGTTAAGCTTATATTTGATATTGTTTAGTACGACTGGCTGAAAACGCTGAAAAGAGCAGAAAAAACTTACCTGGATGAGCACATCCTTTCAATTATCACAAACCTGCCTAATCTGTCCTATGTATTGGTGTATATATTTGAATAAAGACCAGCCAAAAGTGATAAATACCACCATTTTTTGACACTTTGAAATCAAAAACAAATCTGTGTTTCATAAGCAGTCCATCTGCTTTATGTCTGCTGTGTGTCATCTGAGGACTGAGTAACACCACAGTGAGCTTTTTTTTCTTTGTACCATTCATCATTTGAATAAATGTCCTTTTAAACAAGATTATAAAAAAAAACACACTTGTGTGGGCAACTAAAGCCTACTCAAATGTGATCAGCTAGTACAATCAAAAACCTGGAGCTTGCCTCATGTTTGGGGTTCTACAGATAAGTGAGTGTGAAAGATATATATTTCTTATGTAAAGATTTACATGGGAAAAATAAAATATCAATGAACTGCTTCCATTACGGACTTTAAGGTGATATTTATCTATGTAAACCTCAACAGTGCAGATGTTGACCTTTCCTTAGGCTGTCAGATTTTTTCCTAATTTTTTGAAACAGTAAACTTGCATTTTTTTTTTAAGCTGGCTATTTGTGTTTTCTCAGGAGTTCCCACTTTGCTCTGACCTGATAATCCAGAATTTGTGTTTTTTTATTTTTTTGGTGTGCTACTTCCTGTGACCACAATAAACAAAGATTACTCCAAAGTTTCAGCTTTTATTCACTACTTCCCATCAGCGCTATGATAATGATCAATCCCTCTTAATAGATGCGGCCTCTCTGATTTGTTTCATTATCATTATGTTTTTCTTCTTCTTTTTTTTTAAAACATGTACTATAGTCAGCTGTGACCTGGTCCCCTGGTGCTGTGCACCAGATGTCACTGTCTTTTTCCAGTGTTTCTGACCCACCTTTACAAAAGTCAGCAACACAAAATAAAGTGTTTCATTTTAAGAAGTGCCACAAAAGCTGCTGAGCACTTGTCATTTCACAGCCAGTCAATACTCCTCCAGGAAAGGCCAGTATCGAGGTGAACTTCAGCAATGGAAAATGCTAGACGCTGCTGCCGTCAAATAAAAAAGCTTGCTCACGTGCCCGTGGATCCCGTGGCTTGACCCAGAAAGTAAAGTTTCTGTTCAACCAACAACTAAGTCGCCGGGGCAAAGTTGTTCTAGGATTACAAATGACAAGTTTGACATGACTGCGATGGACTGGCGACCTGTCCAGGGTGTACCCCTGCCTCTCGCCTCAGACGGGCTGGTATAGGCTCCAGCAGACCCCCTGACCCAGAAATGGAACAACGGGTTTAGAAAATGGATGGATGGAAGTTTGACATGATAGCAGTTCACCTTTTTTTACTCAAAATAAACATTTTCTGCTGCAGTATCAATACACAAAATGAACCTTTGGACTATAAGAGTACGAGGAAAGAGCAGCATGTGAAACCTCTTTGCATCATACTAATTTCTTTCTCCATCTCTGCGCTTTCATCTTTACGCCCAAGATTTTGCATATGTATAGCTAGGACATATGTGGCCTTTGGAGATGCCCTGTTTTCTACCTCGTGGTGCCAAAAAACAGCTTGAAACAGGAGGAAGATGATGAGGACAGCAGAGGGTCACTTTGTGAATCAGAACAGATGAAGCACATACCCCCCCGCCCCCATCCCCCCAATGGCATCTGTTGAAATGGGGCCACTGACTGTTGACATAATTTCTGCAGCTCATTAGCTGAGGGAAACAGCAG
>JAOWBL010029849.1:6321-30088 GCA_028564865.1 Zenarchopterus dispar
ATTGTGGTGCTGTGACAGAGCCGATGAGTTGTCGGGTTAGTAACAGTAACTAAGGATGGCAGGACTTAAGACTGGTTGAGAAGACTGGTTAAAAATATTTTACTGTATTGGTACTGAGTTATTTTCCTTTGATCTTAATATTGTTCCATTGAAAGTACGTCAAGTAAAGGTATTCAGATAGAAAACGATACAATTTTCATATCAAGTATGAACTGCACCTTCAACGCTTGGTGTATTTTTTTTAATTATTATTTCTCTTTTTTTCGCAGGTATGGTAACCGTGGTCACAACCAACCGTGCATCCATAATGGGACAGATCGCTGTTTCATCACCAGTCAAAACCATGGCTTTGCTGTGGACCCAGACACCCTTCCTGAGGAATGGGATGTGTTGTTTACCAATGCCAACGACCATAGCAACGAGGGCATCGTACACAACAGAAAACCCCTGTTCAGGTAATGGTACTGAGATGTGAAGCTATTCGGATTACCACCAGAACTGCTTTAGTTAAGTTTTTTTGATATATGAATTAAAAAAAGCGATTAAATATGCTTGTAATGTCCTTCAGCGTTCAGTTTCATCCGGAGCACAAGGCCGGTCCAACGGATCTGGTCAGCTTGTTTGATGTTTTCCTCCAAACAGTGAAAGACCACAAAGAGGGCGTCGCAACGAAATCTGGTAACTGTTTTTGAGTGTATTTTTTTCCCACACATTTTTGTGTGGACAAATTGATTTTTTTTTTTTTTTTTAAAAGGAAACTTTTATCATTTATAGATTTTAAAGGCCAACTATTTTTGATATTGCGTACAAACGGACTACCAAAGCTTTCTCAGTATTCTTCAGTGTATTGCAGAATGCCCTTTGCAAAGACACGTTTGTTTCAGTTTTCAGATAGAGAGATCATGTACATATACACACTAGAGCCAGCCTGCATGGTTAAGAGCAACTGAAAGACTGTCAGACTGAACAAACAACATTCTTGCCCCATTCCGCTATTACGTCATATTTTGACAACTATTTCTGATTTAAAATGATCACATTTGCAATGTCCTTCTGCTATAAAGCATCATATGTACCTCGTCATACCAAAATAGAAGAGTTAACATTTCTTTTGAATGAATTCGGTAGTGTTTCATTAATTCTGTGGTATCCAGCATATCTCCCCTTTAGAGAGGAAGTATTGTTAAACGGAAGAGGTTGTTGGCCTGTTGTGTCATTAATTGTTATGATATTTAGTGGAAATACAGTTCATTGGGCATCACTGTGGTTTAGTGGTTAACACTGTTGCCTTACAGCAAGAAGGTTCCTGGTTCCACTCCCTGCCCGGCAGGACTCTTTCTGTGTGGAGTTTGCATGCTCTCCCCGTGCTTGCGTGGGGTTTCTCCTCCCACAGTCCAAAAACATGTATGTGAGGTTTATTGAGAGTGTGCATTGTTGTGGATGGACTGGCGACCTGTCCAGGGTGTACCTCTGCCTCTCGCCTGCAGTGGGCTGGGATAGGCTCCAGCAGACCCCCGTGACCCAGACATGGATGGATGGCTCCAGCAGACTCCCGTAACCTTGTAGATAGATTCAGTGGCTATGGAAAATGGATGGGTGGTTCAGAATTGGGAAACAGCACAGAATTCAGGATCAAGAGTGCTACAAAACGTTCTCTGTGTTGGGAAATAGCAAAAAAAGCAGGAAAGCAGAAGCACTTCTGGCTATATTTCAAAATCAGTTCAGTTTATTTACCTAGTGTCAGTTCATGGCAAAAGTCACCTTAGGGCCTTTACAGAGAAAGGAAACATTTTTCATACAAATCCAATTTCATACAGTCCAGGTAAATACAGGTATAATCAAACTGTATTCCAGTAAAATCCAGTTGGTTATATTTCATTTATAATTGTTGGTCTTCCCCTTTCCCCCAGTAAAGGAGCGTTTGATGGATCACCTCATCTACCCTGGTTCCCCGAAGACTGAGGAGGTTGTCAGACCCAGAAAAGTCCTCATCCTGGGTTCTGGGGGACTCTCCATCGGTCAGGCTGGAGAGTTTGACTACTCTGGTTCACAGGTGGGTGGCAGAAAAGGTTTTTCTAAAACTACGTTATTTCAGGAAGAATAGTAAACGGGGAATCTGCGGTGAAGACCAGACATGGGGACCCATGAGGGTCTGTGTCAACTTATCAGTAAAGAGATATTAGCATTTAGAGTTATTCATGTTGTTATTAACATTTTTAGTAGGGTAACATGTTTGCTTGCTATCATGTTAGTTCAAAAGTCACACTTTAGCTGATAATATAATTTGAGTGCTTCTGTGTTCCACCCTGACTTATTGAGTTTTGTTTCTAGGCTATTAAAGCTCTGAAGGAAGAGAACATACAGACGGTATTGATCAACCCCAACATCGCCACGGTGCAGACCTCCAAAGGTCTGGCTGATAAAGTCTACTTCCTGCCTATTACACCAGAGTACGTCACTCAGGTATGGACTCGGATCAGAAAAATGTTCTGTGGAAATCACAGCGTTTTGAAATGTGAAGCTGGGTTCTTGAAGTAATTGCTGCAAGTTCTCCCCCTTTGTTGGAACAGGTGATAAAAAATGAGCGCCCAGATGGCGTTCTGCTCACTTTTGGCGGCCAGACAGCCCTGAATTGTGGTGTTGAGCTGACGAAACTGGGTGTGTTGGGGAAGTACAAAGTCAAGGTTCTGGGAACGCCAGTTGCCTCCATTGAGATGACTGAAGACAGGAAAGTCTTTGTGGAGAAAATGGAGGAGATCAATGAGCATGTTGCTCCAAGTGAAGCAGCTTTGTCAGTGGAGCAGGTGAGGAGAGGAGACATTTCTCTGGTTTGCCTTTTATCTTGCTCCTCATGTTAAGGACTATGACTTTGTTTTAGGCGCTGGCTGCTGCCGAGCGTCTGGGCTACCCTGTTCTGGTTCGTTCTGCGTTTGCTCTTGGTGGTCTGGGCTCTGGCTTTGCCAACAACCGAGAGGAGCTCATCTCTCTTGTAACTTCAGCCTTTGCCCACACCTCTCAAGTACTCGTGGACAAATCCCTTAAAGGCTGGAAGGAGATTGAGTATGAGGTGGTCCGGGATGCCTACGACAACTGTGTCACTGTAAGTCTGCTGGACATTGTGTATGTGTATACACTCGCCACTTTTATTACTTCAAACAGGCGGAGCTAACTAAGTGATGGGTGAGTGCATGGATGTAGTTATGCTCATGTACGAATCTGCACTGCACACATTGTATTAACCTCATTCTACCTCCCCCCGCCTCTTTTCACAACACATCTTTTAGAAGGAGAGAAAAAAAAGTCATAAATGCCAAATCTTTTTTTTTTTTTTGTTTGTTTCTTTTCAGATTACATAAAATGTTTGAACAATGTGCAACTGGTGAAATTTCTACACAACTTGCCGAAACAAAATTCTTGTAAACCCTCCTTGCCGGTTAGAAACATACTCGCTCCGCCAGTGGCGAGACTTGTCCGGGGCCATAAAATCAGTTGGTTACGCTGCAGCATTCATTTGCGCCGGCGTTGATGCCCGAGGAGCGTATTCAGTTCTCCAGGGATTTCCAACTCTTGATAGACAGCCTTTTATTTCTTTTTTAGTTACACACTCGCACACCCTACAGTCAGTTTCATGAAAGCTGCAATATCTGTTTATTTTTGTAGTTTTTGAAAACCTGTCACCATCTATTACATTGTCGGACATCTTATTTAGTTGCTTGCATGACTGTTGTTTAACAACAACGCAGCACTTTTCTCCTTATTTCACCTTCACCTTATTTATCACCATAAATTTTATTTCTGTTCTCACTTGCCTTTTTTTTTTTTTTTTTTTAATATATTTACATTATATTTAAGACTCCAGCTGTAACAGACACAATCAAGTTTCTGTCACCAACACTAGTTGTTGTGGATGTAATGTTCTAGGTGCTCAAAAGCCTTCACCACAAACTGTGAACAGGAGGAGGGCCAAACTTTTTTATATATCCTAAAAAGGGAGAAAAAAATCAAAACTTATGCCTGGGTCAGTACAGTGTGCGAAATGATGTTATTGAGCTGTTCAGAGTTTCTATCGTCTTTTCCTGTGTAGGTCTGCAACATGGAGAATATTGACCCCCTTGGCATCCACACAGGGGAGTCCATTGTGGTGGCGCCCAGCCAGACTCTTAATGACCACGAGTACAACATGCTGAGGAACACGGCCATCAAAGTCATCCGGCACCTTGGCATTGTGGGAGAATGTAACATTCAGTATGCTCTGAACCCGGAATCTGATCAGGTGAACTTGTGTCTAAAAGCTGTTTTCTGAACAGAACAAAATAAGAAAAGTAGGATTGTGTTTGTGTTTTGGCGTTACATTCTAGTTTATACCAAAAATATGTTTCAGACCAGCCCTGATCACTCAGCTGCATTCAGCGTGACTGGGTGACCAGCAGATAAATAAGACTGGGATTTTTACTGGATAAATGAACATGTAATCTGTACTTCAAGACAGACAACCAAGCATTCACGCAGAGCAATGTTTAAAGGATTTATTTTTAGCAAGACTCAAAGCTTGGGATTTGTAATTACCATTACATCAAATTTAACCAGAGGAGGAATGACAATCAAAGCTTTATTCGGACTATAAACAACAGGAGGTTTTGCAAATTTGATAAATTACTTGAATCCATAATACACAAGACAGAAGAGGAAACATTTCCAATAACTCACACGATTAAAACTAATTGGGGACCTGCAGTAATTTTCAAAAATTACTGAGGATATCTGTGATTTTTAATCCAGTGTGAATGCTTGTGATTTGGAAAGTAAAAATTCCACCGCATATGACCTGTCCTATTCCTTCAAACCCTGAGGTCACGAGATCATGATGTGTGGCTGCATCACGCATTAGGAAACTCTGATCTTCCATCATGCTCAGAGCCTTTCTGACAGCACAAAAACTTTAGGCTTCAACAACAGCTCTGCTTACATTTATCATTAAGTGCACTGTTACCATGGCAACTCAAACACATGGACAGATATACTATTTTCCAGGGTTTTTTTTTTTAAATTTTATTTTATTTTTAAATCAGATTTTGATCACAATGTCGTCACTGAAATCCTGAGTGTCCGATCAGATCTTTTTAACTCAATTTCCAACGTACATGTTAAATAAAAGGTAATTCTTTGATAAAACGCAAAACCTCAACCTCACTTCAGGGAATCAATTTCTGTAAATCGGACACACACAGCATGAAAGTGCTGAACTACATACAGGTATCAAGGTATCATTTTGGAATTACTGCAGGTCCAGAGATCATTTCAGTCCACTTGGAATATTGTTAGATTGTATTAACAATTCTTCAACAATTTTCAAGTTTTATTGAAAGCCACACATGGACAACCTGCTGCTGAGTCGTCCCAAAGCGGTCCGTTTTACTGCAGATATTTGGAGATGAACCAAATACCTCTGTTTGTTGACCTCTGGAACTATTTTCAACACATATTCCAATTAAAACAAATTACGAGAAGGATTTTGAATGCTGTCAAGTACATCTGTAGTGGGGAGGCGAGATATTTAAAGGGGAAAAAACTGCAATAAGGCAAGAAAAGTGCATTTGTAATTCAAATATAGAGCAGTTTGTGCAGAATGCGTGACGTCTGTCATTTGTGCTCGTGCTTTGCAGTATTACATCATTGAGGTGAATGCCCGTCTGTCACGGAGCTCTGCTCTGGCCAGTAAAGCAACAGGTTATCCTTTGGCCTACGTAGCAGCCAAACTTGGCCTGGGGATCCCACTGCCTCAACTCAAGTATGTTTCTGTCTTTTGAGAAGTTTGAAAGCTAATAATGTTCTGGAAAATTGTCAACTCAAAGCAACTGTAGCTGAAACATTAACATGTTTATTTAATTTGCACATCTGTTTTCAATTTAAGTGTGCTTAAATTTGGTGGGTGAATATTTACAAGATGTTTGTGCATCTTCTAGGAATTCTGTTACAAACTCAACAACTGCAAACTTTGAGCCTAGTTTGGACTACTGTGTGGTCAAGGTTCCTCGCTGGGATCTCAGCAAATTCCTGAGGGTCTCCACCAAGATTGGCAGTTCCATGAAGAGTGTTGGTAAGCAAGGAGGGAAACAACTGTAATTTTAATGTGTTTTCACATCAGCTGCAGTGTGAATCAATGAATTATGGATAATTACAAGGCTGTTGCATTCAAACAGGCTTCAGTTTCATTACCTGTTGCCATGTTTTGTATAATCTCTGAGGTGGAGTATTAAAAACAAACAAATGCATCCTCTGCTTGTTTTGGTTTAGTTTTGAGTGCCTAGTCCTTTGGAGTTTTGATGGAACCTGTGTTGGAACATTTTTCTCTCCAGGGGAGGTCATGGCCATTGGCCGGAGCTTTGAGGAGGCCTTTCAGAAGGCTCTGAGGATGGTGGATGAGAGCTGCGTCGGCTTTGACCATACCATCAAACCCGTTTCTGAAAAGGTTTGGACCTACACGATTTCTCCTCTGATTTACTTATACTGAACTTATTCTGGTAATAATTAAAGTGGACATAAAGAGAATACACAGCCTTACTAATTCATCTCAAAAATCACCCCAACTATGTGGGGAAATGTGTCATGGTCCGAGGAGACGAAATCAAAGGCTTGGAGTGTCATGGCAGGAGCCCAGCCCTCAATCCCATTAAAAAATCTATGGAATGAGCTCAAAGCAGGTTTACACTGGAAATCCTCTTGCAATTTCTAGGAAGTGTATTTTTGTTTTTCTTTGTGAAGAAGAGTGGAATAAAATTCCAAACTCCTGGATGTGTAAAGTTGATCAGTCCAAAAAATAGTTGATACTATTATGGGGCTCTTTCTGTTAGCACAGTGCAGGGATGCTGCAGAATCTTTCCCTGGGTACAGACAAGTTTATGTGTCACCTCTACTATGCACCTGGTGTTAGAAATTAAGCCGAAATACGTGGCCAAATGCAGATGGCTGAAAAATAATCCTCACCACAAGTTTTTATAGTGTACTGGATCATTAGTGACTCTTTTCTCATCTGCTCACCAGGAGCTGCAGACTCCCACAGACAAGCGCATCTTTGTGTTGGCAGCGGCGTTCAGAGCCGGTTACACAGTGGACCAGCTGTATGAGCTCACCAAGATCGATCGCTGGTTCCTACACAAGATGAAGAACATTGCAGACCAGGAACGGCTGCTGGAGATGTACAAGCAAGTAAGAAGACGGCCATAAGGAATTATCAAGCAAATAAACGCGCTTGAAATTATTGACATTGGTCATCATAAATTGTCCATACAGGACGAGAGTACCATGCCTCCGGAGGTAATGCTTAAAGCCAAGCAGCTGGGTTTCTCGGACAAGCAGATAGCAGTGGCTGTGCAGAGGTGGGAGGAAACCTGAAGATACATTCACTGCATTATCTGGTTTGCTTCAGCGTTGATCTGGCACAAGCTCTTGAAATAAACCTGTTGTTTCTCTCACAGCACTGAGCTGGCAGTGCGAAAGCTGCGTCATGATTGGTCCATCCTGCCTGTAGTGAAGCAGATTGACACCGTAGCGGCTGAATGGCCAGCTCAGACAAACTATCTGTACCTGACCTATCACGGCACTGAAGATGATTTGAGTTTCAACGAACAGCACGTCATGGTGATTGGCTCAGGCGTGTACCGCATTGGCAGCAGCGTAGAGTTTGATTGGTGCGCTGTCGGCTGCATCACGGAGCTCAGGAAGGTGAGGCCTTTCTGAAATGATGATGCAGGGGACTGTTAGTTATAATCAAGTTTTTGTTTTTCTGTCAACTGAACTGTCATTTTTTTTAGAACCTTAGTAAAGTTAAAAGGCACACTATAGGGTTAGGGTCTTCCATTTACCATTAAACCCAACATTACTAAATAAGCTTTGAATCATACTGTTCAAATCATTTGCAGATGGGTTATAAGACCATCATGGTTAACTACAACCCTGAGACAGTCAGCACAGACTACGACATGTGTGACCGCCTCTTCTTTGATGAAATCTCATTTGAGGTAAGTTTTTTCTTAGAACTTTTTCCATCATTTCAAGGGCTATCTGTACCAGTAACTATTCACAAATGTGAACATCCACACTGCTGAGTGAAAACGGCGTAAACATTGTCACTATGAACTTGCTGTGTGCCTCAGCTGCACACGGGCTGCACACTAGACTAGGACGTAGGGTGTTGGGCCCTGGAACACATTGGTTGTTTTCTTTGAGGGGAAAATTTGACTTACTTTAACATAACAGTGGCGTTTGCCCATAAAGAAAAATCTTCAGAAAGCCCATTAGCAGCAAAGACTGGGGCAGGACCAACATTTTTCAGATGAAAGGGTAATTTATGATGTATATTTTTTAATACAGATATTTATTGTTATAATATGGATAATGGTTCTATAACACTATGTATTTGCATTATATCTGTGATCAGCTAGTGTCAGCAATTAGTGTCAACTTCCATCTGTTCTTTTTTGCAACTGAGATCATGTACTTTTGGACCATAGATTGAGCAACAGTTACTGATTTTTTTATGAATGTGGTTATCTAATACATTTTTTAACAATGTCTATGTTTTGATTTTATCTGTACTTAAATGTAGACTGACTGAGGTTAGTCGATAGTATCTGGAGGGTAGATGGAGGTAAACGGAGGAAAGGAAATGTATGTGACTTGAAGTTTGTATTAACACTGTTGTCGTGGGAACTCTATTCAACCAAACAGAACAATGGTTTGTTTATTATGTTGCAACATATAAAGCTGTTTGCTATGTTGCTGTGAAAGAAATACATAATCTAAATTTGCAACAATGAGGAGATGATTTGAGTGTGCAGTTCAGCTTCTTTCCAACAAATACTGAAGGAAAGGAAGAGGTTGAGTTTTGCCACGAGTGCAGAGAAATAAACTTACAAAGCTTTACAGGGAAAACAGATTGTCTGGTTAAATCCTGTCAATGGATTTTATGTTTGTTTGTTTTTTTTTAACCATTAAATTCAATAGTTGGCCTTCTAAAGACCACTTTGAAGTGTAGCCAAGGGAATTTATCACTTTTTAAATTTTTGGTGTCATGTGTTAAATGAATGAAATAGTCAAGTTATAGCTAGAACTGGCTGATTTAAGAGAGAAAATGTTTCTAAAGTCATCAGCTAATGATGAGCAAAGACGTTCTCAAGAGGAGATCAGATGATATTAATAAAATAGGCCTTTCTGATTTAGTTTTCACATATTTTGCCAGTAAATATTTAAATAATAAGAATATAATCTGATATAGAATATTGGATTGGAGAATTGTTATCATAAGTGATCAAAGCACTTTGAAAAGAATCCCATTCATTTTTTCCTCCCTCTTCTGTTGTTTTTCCAGTTGTAATTTGGACTCTTCTATCCACTTGACTTTTAACAATATTTACAGCTTTCAATTGATGGCGATGTAATGATCCTTTACCAACCCTTTTTTCAGAGATCCAACCATTTTAACTCAAGCCTTAAAAACGTTTAGTATGAACATTAGCAATGATAATGACACAGAGCTGGTCTCACTGAAAATTTAGAGAACTGTATGTTTATGGCCGTTTTAGGTGGTGATGGATATCTATGAGAGGGAAAACCCTGAAGGGGTGATCCTATCCATGGGAGGCCAACTCCCCAACAACATCGCCATGTCACTGCACCGTCAGCAATGTCGCATCTTGGGAACTTCACCCGAGTTCATTGACAGTGCTGAGAACAGGTTCAAGTTCTCCAGAATGTTGGACACCATTGGCATTAGCCAGCCGCAGTGGAAGGAGCTCTCTGACACTGAGGTACGGGAGGTGTTGCCCTCATGCAAGGGTCAATGTGGGGATTAAAAGATCAGGACAAGAAAAAAAATAAAACCGTGTTTTAATATATGTTCTCATTCCATAGTTATACAGGGCATAACAAGCTTTGACTTTTCATATCCCTGTCTTTTTTTGCTCCTCCAGTCCGCTGTCAAGTTTTGTGAGACAGTTGGTTATCCCTGCCTGGTTCGTCCCTCCTACGTTCTCAGCGGAGCAGCCATGAACGTTGCCTACAGTGATGACGACCTTGAAAAATACTTGAGTAACGCTGTTGCTGTTTCTAAAGAACACCCTGTTGTCATCTCTAAGTTCATTCAGGAGGCCAAGGTTAGAAAAAACTCTGGAGATCAGTCATTAAAATCACAACGATACAGTACTGAAATCAGTTTTGTGGTGATGTAAAAATAATCCGTTTAGGCTGATTATTTTATTTTCACTGTGATTTGAATGTTTGTTTGTTTTTTTTCAGGAGATAGATGTAGATGCAATAGCTTGTGACGGGGTGGTAGTGGCCATTGGGATTTCTGAACATGTGGAGAATGCTGGTGTACACTCTGGTGATGCCACTTTGGTGACGCCACCTCAGGACCTCAACCAGAAAACCATCGAGAGGATTATGATGATTGTTCATGCCATTGGACAGGAGCTTCAGGTCACGGGACCCTTTAACCTGCAGTTAATCGCCAAGGTGAGAATCCTTTGAACTTCATATCATAGATGCAGGAATATTCCTTTTGAAAGTGCAATTTAATATCTTGTTAATATGCTTTTTTCCATCAGGATGACCAGCTGAAGGTGATTGAATGCAATGTCAGAGTTTCGCGCTCCTTCCCTTTTGTTTCCAAAACGCTGGGGGTGGACCTCGTTGCTCTCGCAACTCAAGCCATCATGGGAGAGGAGATGGAGCCCGTGGGTCTAATGAGAGGAAAGGGGATTGTGGGAGTAAAGGTACGTAATGTCACTTAAACTCTTGGTTAAGAACTTAACCCCACTTCTGAAATGTAAGGATGGCATCTCGCTGTGGGACACATGCTCTGTCTGCTGTCCCCAGAAGCTCTCTTACTTACTTTGCTGGTCTTCTCTGGCAGGCAAAAAGTGACGTCTCTTTCCTTGCAGAGGGAGGTTTTCCTACTGTATGTGTCCTTTTAGTCTAAGTAAACGTGCGCGTTTCTCACTCCACTTGAGGATGTTTGTTTGTTGTGATACCCAGTTTGGGTTTTAGAGAACTAAGATTCATTTCTGTATTTGTTTCGGTATCCCATTATGGGATGTAGAAACTAACGTATTGTCAGACGTGCTTATCTTAAAGAGCACCCACACCTGGTACTACGTGAGACGGGGTGTAGTAGTAGTAAGATTCAACTTGTAGAATGTGATGAAGCTGTGAGACATGGCTGTAACTAAAACTGTAAGTGCAGGTTTTGGCTGGCTCCTTGACCCTGTAAAGGCGGTAATGGTAAAGGTGGGTCCAGGGTTCATAGCTCTGTCAGCTCAGGGGAAAAAGTGAAGTGATAGGCAGCCGGAGCGCCGAGTAGCCGCAACCGGAGGGCCGAGTAGCCGCAACCGGAGGGCCGAGTAGCCGCAGCCGGGGGGGCCGAGTAGCCGCAGCCGGGGGTTCTGAGTAGCCGCAGCCAGAGGGCCGAGTAGCCGCAGCCGGAGCGCCGAGTAGCCGCAGCCGGAGGGCCAAGTAGCCACAGCCGGGGGGGCCGAGTAGCCGCAGCCAGAGTGCTGAGAAGCAGCAGCAACTGGTGTCTGCAAACAGCCCAGCCTCGATACACAGAATAGCTATGGCAGAATCAAGTTGGGTTTGGTGATAGAGCCGTTATATCAGTCTGTACTTAAATAGTGCATTATTAAATGGTACATTAGCTAGTGCATTAACTGCACTAGTCGTCAAAGATCTGCTTCTGGGTATGAGAAGAGGTGTTAGACTGAAGGGAAAATGTCACATTAGGCTCTCATCGTAGGGGGATGTCTCTCCTCCTGTCCTTCTAGTGACAGGGCACCTGAAGCATCCTGAGTAGTATGATAATAAATCAAATGTGATGGAGAACCACTGATTTTTTTGTTTGTTAAAGTCATCCAAACTTACATGACATATCTGAGAATTTTCATTTCGCATTAACTATGTCAGACCTGTTCTTCAGGTTCCTCAGTTCTCCTTCTCTCGTCTGGCTGGAGCTGATGTGGTCCTTGGGGTGGAGATGACCAGCACTGGAGAGGTGGCCTGTTTTGGGGAGAACAGATATGAGGCTTACCTCAAGGCCATGCTCTCCACAGGCTTCAAGATCCCCAAGAAAAATATCTTGCTCTCCATCGGCAGCTATAAGGTACTGCATGGAACTGAACTCTGAGCCAAAGATAGACTAAGTCGTCATTGACGAAATGTGAATACTGATCAGCTGGTCAGTGCAATGAAACTGGGTTTTATTTAAGAGACATCTGTGGCTGCCAAGTAGAAATAAATTCAAAAGTTTATCCTGGCAAATCTGTCTTACAGCTATATGTACTTGAGATATTTTTCCTTTAACCCTTACAACTTTACAGTGCTGTGAGGTGTGGGTTGTCTCAACTGACGTATGCCCAAACTATTTCAGAATAGTTTTAAAACTAAAAGGCCTCTGTTCGTAGACTTGTTTCTTTGAATAGATGAGACCCCAGTAATGTATTTCAACTGTGTGACAAAAGTGCAGGCTGTTTAATGCATAAGATCTACAAAAGTACTTACCACACTAGCAAGGACACTGTAAGTTACAGTTGAATTTGCATCTCAAGTGAAACATAACATTTTTCTTTGACTTTGGTTGTTTCAAGTTAATGCCATTTTAGTGATTCACTAAAAGAGTTCACTTTGATTCGATGGATTTAGAACAAGAGTGAACTGCTACCCACAGTCCAGGCTCTGGAGTCTCTGGGATATGACCTGTACGCTAGTATGGGTACTGCTGATTTCTACACAGAACATGGAGTTAAGGTTAGTACTCTTATTTATTTTGATTTCTTTCATTACTCTAGTTGGGAAAAAAAGCAAATTCAGAAATATCTAAGCTGTCAATGAGAGCACGGGATACAAGCTGTCTAAAATGCACTGGGAGTAAACTGACAAATTAAAAAAAAAAAAAAAGGAAATGTAATTGTGTATTGACATTTTTTTTAAAGGTTTTTTATTTGTTGAATGTACAAGTGCTTTTTACTCAGTAAATCTAAACCTTTCTAAAATAATCTCACTTTAATTTGATGGTACCAATCCCAGCTTTGTAGCATCACATTGCATTTTAAAAGTTGTCATTAGTTGAGCATTGTGTGAAAGTGAAAAACCTCTGAGGAAAAACGTCTCCCTTTACCCTCCTACCTGCTCCTCAGTGGTGCAAAACCATGTTACAACAGTAGCTCATGAGAGACAAAGCAAACATATGGCATAGCAATGTCAAGTCCAAAGTTCTCTGGGCCTGTAAATATAATTGACAGTTCAATACAGATAACACTTCATTCATTTAAAAAAAAGGACAAAAAACATGGCCGCACCACACAGAAGAATTACCCAAAAATATCTGATGACTCCCGTTGTTTAACGGTTCTCCAGGTGACGGCAGTAGATTGGCCGTTTGAGGAGGACGACAGCGACTGTCCTACCAAAGAGAAGCAGCGGAGCATCATGAACTACCTGGAGGAGAACCACTTTGACTTGGTCATTAATCTCTCCATGAGGAACAGTGGAGGTCGCAGGCTCTCCTCCTTTGTCACCAAAGGGTACAGAACCAGGCGTATGGCTGTGGACTACTCTGTCCCACTAATCATCGACATTAAGTGTACAAAGCTCTTTGTTCAGGCAAGTGATCTTTTTTACCTTTCAAGCCTCTTAAAGCAGGCCAATTACAGAACTTGCTGTGTACCATGTCAAACGTGGGCGCAAGATGCCAATGTAGGACTGACAGAGAGTGCCTGGTTTGCAGGCTCTACATCAGATTGGATGCACTCCACCAGTGAAAACTCACATTGACAGCATGGCATCGCAGACGCTGGTTCGCCTGCCTGGTGAGTCAGCATTGGACTAAATCTCTTTCACTGAATTGTGTGGTTGTCTTTTCTGATTTATGACAGGTACACACAGAGTAATCTGAGTGATAAGTTCAGTCTCAGCCTGTGCAGCGACCACCTGAAGAGCTGGGCTGGATCTGCATGAATGCAGATTGTATGATGAGGATACCTTCGGAATTAAAGTCCACTGAGAGTCCGAGGCTTTAATAGCTAACATGAAGAGAAATGAGCACATTGTTTTGTGATGGTGTGTTTATGTTTGCTGCTTTACACCCACCTGGGAACTCCAGTTCTTCTGCTGTTCCTCTCCATGCTGCATCCTTCTTGGGAGAGGGTGGGACACATCCCACAGGCATGGATTCTGCTGAAACTAAAATAGATTTTTTTGTTTTCAAATATACTAGTTAAATTATTGATTTTTATTTATTTTTTGCCAGTCTTTAAACCTCTGATATTGCTCAGTGTAGAATTATTCGCTATAGTAGGGGTCACAGTCTGCCTGAAACTTGCAGATGCAAATGTGTCAAACATGTGACTACATTTAGTTGTCTCTGCTGCTGTGTCACAAATATGATTATTAAACATTTATAAAATTGGATTCAATCTAATAATGGTTGATAGACACACAAAAAAGACTTTAACTGAAGGTGTAAATTAGATGCTTAACTATTATTTCCCTACTTGGTTCCAGAGCAAATTGGAGGCTACTGATAACTTTGCTAAATTATTGAGAAAATTATGTAATTTATAACTGTTATAATTGGATAGATTACTGACAATGATGCAGACTGTGTGATGTCACGTTTATAGGTCAAATCTTTGTCTGTTTGAATCTAAGGTCTAATTGATGTGCACGTTCACCTGCGGGAGCCGGGTGCCACCCATAAAGAGGACTTCTCCTCTGGCACTGCAGCTGCTCTGGCAGGAGGAGTGACTCTGGTGTGTTCGATGCCCAACACCAGCCCTGCCATCACTGACGCCACTACGCTGGCCCTGGTGCAGAAGGTACACCGACCTATTTGTTCTCTGTTGTTTTTTTTTCTCAAGATTTAGACATTTTTCTTTTGCTGGGTTCAAATTGTGAAACTGACAAGATATGAGTGATGATTGTCGAGACTACATTTTTGAACAGGTCAATCTTTATACACCGTTAATATGCGTAAATGATGAGCAGCAGATTACTGTTTACTTTAAGTTTATTCTTCCTCTTAATCATCAAAATCTTGAGGAGAAAGAAACTCAGTTCTGTTCTGGGCACTTGAAGACATTTCTGTTCGCATTTGAAAACTTGCTTCTGTTCTGAGGGATGAGGAGCGTTGGGTTTATAAATAGCTGCTTCACTCAGATCACTTCTTGTTTTCAGACACAAGACATTTGTTTAACACTTTGGCAAGACAGCAGAAGGGAGCAAATGTGATCATTCAGACAGACCTTTAAATACCATTAAATTAATGCGAGCCAGCGTTCAGGCCTCTTGTCTCTTCTGCAGTTGAATGGCTGCTCTTTGGTCTCTTTATTTAAAATTTTATGTCTAAACTCCTCAAGGACCTGGAAGACTTGTGGCTTAATGTGTGGAAGAGCACATATTAAAACTTACCCAGCTCTGTCACCCACTACTGTCCTCTTGAATCGACCGAAGCTGAGACAGAATTCCCGATGCTAACCAGTGGAGCCACGTGTCCAGGACTTTCACCACTCTGGACCTCCAGGTTGACAGCTCCTGCTGCCCAGTCTCAGTTGCTATTGTCCCATACGAAACTATTACTACTCTTTTCTCCATCCAAGCAATTTCAGACTTTTAGTCACTTGTGGTTTGCTCCTTAACATGCCTCTGGACAGCACCTTACCATTTTACAGCCAAGCTGATGTCTGCATCAGTAACTGGCAGAGAAATTTCGTCCTGGGCAGGTACAACCACACTTCCCTTAATGTCGTAGTCATCAGCTTCTTGTCATAACTTATTCCAAGGTAGTAATGTTCCTGAATGAGTTCTATGAATTGTATGATTGTGTGTGTGATCTGTCCCACAGGGACTTTTATTAGCTATTTCATAAATGAAGTTACTGCATCGTTCAGTCACAACCGCTAGGCGCTCTGCTGTGATTCTGACTTGCACAAGGGTTTGTCAGTTGGTAGAGCAGTCTGGATGGAAGGTGAAATGTCTTCGAGAACCAAGAAAAGGAAGGCAAGGCAAGTTCATTTGTACAGCACATTTCCTGTACAAGACAACTGAAAGGGCTTCATATGAAAACATTTTTAAAATGCATTAAAAAGTAAGAGTTTAAAAGCAGAGTTAAAGACATAAATTAAGAAGGAAAAAAAAATGCGATGTAAGAAAAAAGTTGTAGTGCATTGTGGGAATTTACTGAAATGCATCAGGAAATAAAAAGGTTTTTCAACCTTGAACTAAAGCTAATGAAGGTTTCAGCAGCCATGGTGGATTCTGCGACTTTGTTCCACAGGGAGGATCAGAAAAGCTGAGCAACGCGTCACCGGGCTTGATTCTGACTCTGAGTCCAGAAAGTAGCCGTGTCGCTGATGACCTGCGGGTTCTGGTTGGTTCATAGCGGACCAGGAGGTCAGAGATGTATTTTGGCTCGAGACCATTCAGAGATTTATAAACCAACAGCAGGATTTTAACATCTATTCTGTGACAGACAGGAAGTCAGTGTAAAGATCTAAGACCGGGAGTCCCATGGTCCCCTCTCTTGGTCTTAGTGAGGACTCAGGCAGCAGCGTTGTGAACTAACGGCAAGTCCTTAATCAGAGCCTTTAATAATCACCTTGAGCTGGAAGACTGAGCATCTACACCTGCCTAGCTCATCGCCCCGTGTGTCAGCACCATTGGGTTTCAGCTAGGTGATGTTGAACTACTCAGCACGTGGTGTGTTTTGGTCACATGAAGAAGGTGTGAGTGGTTGTGAAATTGTCTTCAAGAACCAAAAACAGAGGCCCGTTTGTTTTCCGCTCCAGCTGTTGAGGATTACCGTGTCGTGGACAACTGAGAATCCACAGTAGCAAGTTCTCCCGTTTAGTATCTTTTATAATTCCATCCCATAGTTTAAGCCAAATCAAGTGAAGTGTCGACTGAATTTTCCAGAATATGACATTTTTTGTCATGTCATCAGCTTGCTAAAGCTGGCTGCCGCTGCGACTACGCCCTGTACGTGGGTGCTGCTTCAGACAATGCTGGCATCCTGCCATCCATCGCCAACCAGACTGCTGGCCTAAAGATGTACCTGAACGACACATACTCCACACTCAAGATGGACAACGTCTCGCTTTGGATGGAGGTTTGTCCAGTCTTCCCTTTTCCTTTGTTTTTAATCACGCTTTATTAAAAATGTAGAACTTGGGGAAAAAAATGTTCTCTTTAAGTTTCCTTTAGATAGAAGCCAGTTTTCACTTTTTATGTGTCCTGACTCTGTCCTTACCCATGGAGAGGGATCACTTATCAGGGACCCCGATAAAGACCACAAGATGAAAGTCAAATATCTGAGCTGTGGAATATACAAGTGTTCTGTCCTTAATTCTAACTGTTTGACACTTTCGGCTTCCTCCAAATCCAAATTCTTAAATTTACAAATACACCAAGGACAATTCTCAAACTTTAGCTAGCATCCTTTGTTGCGTGAGTGATTTGTTTTCACACTTGGTCTATCATTTATCCGTATCCAAAGCACAAGCTTAGTTTTTATTGACAAACCCAAGACTCAACACAAAATATTATACTGTATGTTCTGTGTAAATTTTTATTTATCTTTTTGTTGGTTTGAACAAAGTCTAAGATGCACAGCATTAGTTTGCAATTATTGACTCACTTATTTCTTTTTTTGAAGTTGAAAAAAATATCCAATATTTTCATGTGCCTCTAAAATCGCAGCTGCCAGAGTCATTTTTTGAGGCTTAACTTTTCTTAAATAAAAAAGTAATAAGATAGACTGGAGGTGTAGGGATGTCCTGATCGGGTGAAGGCTTACAGTGAAATACCTGACAGATGGGTTATCTTCTCTGGTTAAGTGGACAGTTATTATTAAACAAACGAATATAGAGGGCCCATCATCTTGGTGAATGTTCACTGAGATGTCAAAAACCCGTTATGACACAATGTATATAACATCTGAAAATTTACACTTTGTAAAGCTTAGCTAAAAAAAAAAAAAATCAAAAGTTCTGCATTTAATGCCCCAAATCAGGTAGCAGAAAAACAGAGATCTCAGTCATAAGAGAACAAACTGGAATCTGAAGCACAGGGAAAATTAAATCACATTCGGCAATTTGTAACATGTCATCAAGGCATGGACTTTAATATAAAAATTAATTTAAATTCAAAATAAAAAGCATTCTTAAAGCATCAGGTTCACGCCTCCTCATCTAAGAAATTGCCAAATTGGTTTAGGTGGACGGGGCCTTGTTGTGAACGTTTCTTTTCTGTCTTGATCTTTTTTCTTTTCTTCCACCATCCATTATTAAAGAGAGGTCCAAACTGGGAATGTCATATGTCTTTCCTGAGGGGGAAAAAAGTTTAAATTCTCTGCTCTTGAAAAAGATGCATTGTAATTTTGAAAAATGACTTCATCATCAGATCCACTTTTGATTGATGAAAAGGCTGAAAGAACTCAGTGCACTGCAGTTTGAGAAAAAGCAAATGAAGAAATCTGATTCATTGATTTGAGAGAATATGCAGCAAATACTTCCAACACAGATAGTGAAACATGCTTCACATAATGAAGTGGGCTGCTCTTGCTAGTATACTAGTTTAGAGGCACATTGAAATAATGACGGATGCTGCAAATAAGTGACATTCTGTCAAGTATTGCAACCAGAAATGGAAGTTTTTTCCTGGGGGCCATAAACGGTGACGGACCTGGCTGCAACTCTTGTGGTTTAATACTTTGAGACTTGGTCCCATCAGATTGGTATCTAGGCAGTTTGGAGGCCAAATGAACCCCTCAGGAAAAAAAAAAAAAGGTAATAAATTAAGACTAGGGCTCCATGGCTGACCTGTGGGGGAGGCACATGATGTTGCAGTGTTGGGGTACTGTCACAGCCATGTCCCTGCATTTCCTTTCTGATTTCTTTCTTTGTGATGGACTGACGCCTGTCCTTTCACATGACACCACCTCTCACATGATGAGGGTCTTTGCACCACCCTGAACAGGATGAAGTGAGAGTTGAAGAAGGGATCATTGAATTTCATTTCTCATTTTTTTCACATGGGCAGCTAACGTTTAAGTTTTCATTCCAGTGAGAAAGCTGTTTAACAGGTTTGCTAGAAAAGAACCGAAGGCTTTGAGGTCCTTTTTTTTTTTTTTTTTTAATCCTTTTGATTTATTTTCACTTTCCTATCTATGTAGTCTCCTTCTTTTTTTGCTTGTATTTACATATGTTCAACTATTGTGAGATCACTGACGTTTGTACAGTGGAGGTAACTTCCTTGCACTCATTTTATCTGCCGTCATTTGATTATTTTTGTCTGATATTGTTTACCATAAGGTCAACTGCTTTTATGAAATGTGCATTCAAACATGTCTAATGTGTTGTGGTCCTGGGCACAATCCCACTTTGTCTGGTTCTGTTTCAAGCACTTTGAGAAGTGGCCCAAGCAGATGCCCATTGTGGCTCATGCTGAGAAACAGACGGTTGCTGCGATCCTGATGGTGGCTCAACTCTACCAGCGATCAGTTCACATCTGCCATGTGGCCAAGAAGGAGGAGGTAAAAAAGGATTGAAATTAAAATTAGGCCACCCTATGCAGAACTGTTTACATCAGTTGTTCTCAGAGCCTTAGGACTGGTGGTACATGAGCTCTCTATAGTGGTATGCAGTGTCTAAGACTTTTTTTTATAAATAAAGATGAAGCAATTGTTGAATACATACATAAAGATATATGTATAAGGACACATATAAACATGAAGTCTATAAACCCTGAAACAGAATTTTCACCAGACTTTAAATTGGGGTAAAAAGGTATAGTTGTTTTTGTGTTCCACCAATAGGATCACTATGTTGGCCTGTTTGGAGGATTAATACTGAAGATTGCTTATGGTGGGGGTGGTCAAGCTGGTGGAGTCTTATAGGGCCTTTTTGGCTTGGGGGACTCCAGAGACAGTGGATAGGTACCTGCAGACCAAGTGGGACGTGGCTTCGGTTGTGGCCGAGGCAGAAACCCAGGTGTGGGAGGAGTTCAGAGAGGCCATGGAAAATAACTTCCGGACAGCTTCAAAGAGGTTCTGGTCCACCATCCAGCGGCTCAGGAGGGGGAAGCGGTGCCCCACCAACATTGTGTATGGTGGGGATGGTGCCCTGCTGACCTCAATGCGTCACGCACTCCTCAATGCGTGACGTGTGTGTGTGTGTGGGGGGGGACTTTCAAGACCTTGAAGAGGACCCTATCTCTAGGTGAGGTTGGGCTCTTTAGAGATAGGGTGAGAAGCTCGGTCATCCGGGAGGGGTTCAGAGTAGAGCTGCTGCTGCTCTACATCGAGAGGAGCCAGATGAGGTGGTTCAGGCATCTGGTGAGGATGCCTCCTGGACGCCTCCCTGGTGAGGTTTTCCGGGCATGTCCCACTGGGAGGAGACCCCAGGGAAGACCCAGGACACGTTTGAGGGACTATGTCTCTCGGCTGTCTTGGGAACACCTTGGTTTCCCCCCAGATGAGCTGGACGAAGTGGCTGGGGAGAAGGAAGTCTGGGCCTCTCTGCTTAAGGTACTGCCCCCGCGACCCGACCACGGATAAGTGGAAGAAGATGGATGGGTATTATCTAAGGTAGAACTAAGGTTGAGAACCACTGCTTTAGATTATTGAAGTGAGGCTTGTATTTTACTGTTTTGTGTTTGTACTTCTGATTTATCGCTACAATTTGCAAAAAGAATTTTCTCTTTATGCACATCCTCTTGTTGCTGTATTTTATGTTTGATATGATTTCAAATGCTTTTTTTCATAATTTCTTTACTCCGGTGGTCAGATCCTGATCATTCGGGCTGCTAAACAGAGAGGCATCCAGGTGACATGTGAGGTGGCGCCTCATCACCTTTTCTTGTGTGAGGAAAATGTGTCAGAGATTGGTGAGGGGAGAGCACAAGTTCGACCCATGCTGGGAACCCGTGAGGACATGGATGCACTATGGGAAAACCTGGATATCATTGACTGCTTTGCCACAGACCATGGTTAGTAAGTCCATAGTTTCAGTAACCATCCCTAGAAATCCCTTCAGCTTCACTCATGAAGTTTTTTTTCTTTGCTTTCAAGCTCCTCATTCTGTCGAGGAGAAAAATGGTGAACGTCCCCCTCCAGGTTACCCTGGTTTAGAAACGATGCTGCCGTTGCTGCTGACTGCTGTCAGTGATGGACGTTTGACTCTGGATGACATTATTAGACGTCTTTATGACAACCCACGAAAGATTTTCAACTTGCCTGTCCAGGAAAACACCTATGTGGAGGTACATAAAAACAGAAATAATTACAAGTTAGGACTTTTGCTAGACCATTATTCTGCGCATTTATTTCTTCTTTGCAATGCTGTTAACACCAGACCTTGTCCTTTTTTTATACATAATCTGAAACCAATTCAGGGAATTCTGTTTTACTGATTTGTTGTCTTTCAGGTGGACCTAGAGCACGAGTGGATTATTCCTCAGGCCATGCAGTTCACCAAGTCCAGGTGGACCCCTTTCCAAGGCATGAAGGTGAAGGGTAAAGTCCGCCGCGTGGTCCTCCGAGGAGAGGTGGCCTACATTGATGGCCAGGTCAGCCTTTCAAAACGCACACAATGTGTTGTAAAATACATTATCATGTTCAAGAGCCAGTTAAGGTGTTGTTAGAATTAGTTTTTTTTCCGGGAAAATCTGTGGCCTTACAGAAGCTGTGTCCAACAGGTACTGGTTCCTCCTGGTTATGGTGAAGATTTAAAGACTGGGCAAGCTGCTTCAAAGCATCATCCGGACCCTGTTAAAGAAACCCCGCTGGTACTGAAGTGAATACAGTTGAAATGCAGCTGGCCCAACTGATTTCTGGAACCGGTCCAATACCTTACCCTGTGCTTGTTTAATATGTGGTTGCATGTATTCTCGTCTCTCAGAGTCCTGAACGCCCACGTCCAACTCCTCCCCGTGAATGCCCAGTACGAACCCGAGCACCAAGTCCCCGTCGTTCGACAGGAGAGACACGTTTCCTGCTGCCACCCCGCATCCACCGCTCCTCTGATCCAGGAATGACACCAGGTACACCTCCCGCAATTCTTTATTGCTCCTTTAACCCTCTGGAGTCAACAGACACGCCAGTGCATCCAAATCACATGACTGGTTTACATGAGTCTCCATTTCAACTTTTTGTTGAAAGTGCTGACCTAAAACTATATGCTGGTCTTTTGTTGTGTTAGTCCAAGTAAAACCAGAGTTATGATAACTAATGTATAGCTTTTTCCCCCCTGCATATTGCCATCATTTTTTATGTGCATTTGGTGCAGGAAGAAACTGTAAACGGCCTGTTCCCTGGAAAGTGCTGGCAAGCCAAAAAAACCCCCCTAAAAACATGACATTCCCTTTTCTGTTGGTGGAAAAATGCCCCAAATTATATGGCAACACACAGCATTTGGTAGCTGAGGAAGAGAGGAAAGTTGGGGGAGTAAAAGAGACAGAGGGGGCGAGTTTGAGACGCTGCTTCAGGTGAAAAACAGCAGGAAAGACGCACCAAGAGGTGTCAGGACAATGATGTGAACTTCTGTCTTGTGATGGACAGGAGAGGTTTTTCTTGTTGGACAAATAATCTGCGTGGCATCTTATTTTGACACCTGACTATTTTGGATATCCAAAAAACATGAGGCATTGCCTGTAATTTAATGTAAAAAGTGTATATAACTGTTGTTTGCTAAGTTTGAACATAGGTTTTTGAAATGAAAAATTTATCTTTCATTAAACATGTTTGTCATTTTCACAGCCAAAAAAAAAATCAAAGTTTTTTTTCTTCTTGATTTTTAACATATGGTGTGATTTTTAGGTCAAGTGTGTTAGTACAGTATGTCAAAATAAAAGAAAACTATAAATCCATGCAGGTGAGAATGTGTTGAAAAATTGATGCCAAACAAGGTAAGGTGAACAGTTTTTAAGTGAAATATTGAGCTAAATTCGAAAGTAGTAAAAAATGGCTAATTATCCCCAAGACTCCAGAAGTTTACTCACGATGTAAATACTACTTGATTACACAGAGCATTATAGTGGACTTTCTCCATCTTTATTGGGTACATTCTTCAAAGAAAATACAGCCTTTTGTCCTTTCTGCGTACTATATGGTTCATAGATGGATATTTTTCATTGGATAACTCACATTTGACACTGATTTCCATAGAAATGATTTCGCTGCCACCATCCAGTATGGGTGAAGGTTACAGCCATCCTCCACCTCTATCCAGGCTGCTTTCTCCACAATCTGGGCTGGGACCAATGCCTTCTGCTCAGGTGTCCCACATCCAGACATCTCCACTGCTGCATGCACTGGTGGGCCAACACATCCTGTCTGTCAGACAGTTCAGTAAGGAGCAGGTACGTCACAGAAACACAGTAAATGAGGATGATGCCAAACCTTCAGGCACAACGTAAAACCACAACAAGGTCTTCAACCAAAAATCAAAGTATACTTCACTCTAGATGTTTTTTGTGCATCTTGTTTCTTTCAGATTTCACACCTTTTCAATGTTGCTCACACTTTGCGTTTAATGGTTCAGAAGGAACGGAGTCTGGAAATTATGAAGGTATCTCCATTAACTTTCTGTAGATATGCTGTATTTCCAAACTGTCCATCCTTTCTGACCTTGTTTTATGGGCTAAATTGTGTGTGTGTGTGTGTGTGTGTGTGTGTGTGTGTGTGTGTGTGTATATATATATATATATATATATATACACACAC
>JAOWBL010029897.1:0-30069 GCA_028564865.1 Zenarchopterus dispar
TCCGTTCTTCCGAAAAGTGCCCGTAATAACGGGTTGGTCTCCTTTTCGGGGTGGTCGTAAGGCGGGGTTTTACTGTATTGATTATACAATTACTTAAAGCAGCACAAGGAGGTTTTTTATGTTAAAATATTAATTTCATTTTTTTAGATGAAAGAATATTTACTTTTAGGAAGTGTCACTTTGCATTTGTCAACTCCCATCTTTACTATCAGCAAAAACAACACCCAAAGTAACTTTAGTCTTCAGTATCAATCGTTTCTTGTAATAATGAAACTTCTCACATATCTACAGTGGACATCTTGCAGTAGTGACAAATTCAAAACAGTAATGACAGAAGACAAAATGACAGTGACCAAGAAAAAGATGGAACAAGCATTGTACAAGGAAGTATAAGTGAAATGTACTGCGTCATAATGACATAATCAATGTTATTCATTGCAACTGGTGCTGCTTTCTTTTTTGTATATGAACATGTATGGCAGGTGATTTTTTTTTTTTTTTTTAACTGAAGACACTGTTTTCAGATCCACAGTAAGGCATTTATGCATTATAAAGATTTAATTTTCAAACAACAACAGTTTTATTCCAGGCCATATCTACTTCATAACTACTCCTAATGTCCTTGTCATTCCCTTGATTAAAAAGGAGCCACAAAAGTTATGGTCTTAACAGTTTTTCTCATGAATGATGATTTTCTGTCTCCTCTGTTTCTGCCTGTGTTCTGCAACCCAATTAGCCTTGCAAAGAGCTCTGCAATGCTTCTGAGAAAAGCCCTGAGCATTTGCGATGACTCTGGATGCCCAAGGTGTGTTATTATCTTATATTAGTGCACCACCTGCCTTGCCATAATGATCAGGTAATTGGCTCAGTGCGTGCCTTGAAATAATAAAGAAAGGAGAGGTTTTACTGTGATTAAGGAGGGAAAGTAGATCAATTGAGGGAGAGCGAGGCCACCAAAGTCTGCAGTGTTTACAGATGAAAAGGACACCTGGTGATGAGTGTTTTGGAAGGAATATATTGATCATTAAAACTCATATTATGCTGGAAGAAAATTCTTACTTTATTATTCACAGTTTTTAATGGTGTGATCAGTTGTACTCAAAAATCTTTTTTTCTTTTTGTGGCACAAATTATGGGCAAACATGTTCCTCAAAAAATGTGGGATCAGCAATGGCCATCATGTTAGCACCACATGCTGATGGACAAAGGGGGTATCTTGCTTTACTCTGCAGAAACAATGCAGCACTGGCTGCTGAACAGATCGTGTCAGTGGGAGGTGCACACTGGCAGTCCCACAACGTGGATTACTCATTGTAAAGGGCACATCTAATGTGCCTCACAAAATGCATTCCTTGTGTTTCACACAGTCAGAACTTTCAGTATGTTTCGACTTGAAGTTCTAATTCATAATCTTTGAAATTAACAGCCACAATAACAGAAAGATATTTTTTTCAGTTTATATTTGTTACAGACCGCGCTGACTTGACACCTGTGACAAGATGTTTGTTTTCATTCACGTTAATCATTCCAGCATTTAGTCAGTCCCAAGTCAACTGAGGTGCATTCTTGAGATATGGGGGATTTTCAGTGGGACAAATTGTGAGATTTCTGTGGGGAGTCCCCAGGCAAAGGAGATAACATGAGTGCTCTACTGGGGCCTTATCAATAAGCTATGACCTTGGTTGTTTTCCTCGGCACCCTGCAAATAGTAACTGTGCACAAGTTTTCTGGGTAAACAGTGACATCATCTTAAGGTAACCAAATAGATAAAAGGGGGAGGGTTTGGTGGTAAAGGGATTGGTTCAATTTTTAAAGCAAAGTACGAGCCCAAGGATAGTGGTGGTTAAATTGTCCATTAGCACAGTTTGAAGATGGACTCCTGGGCTTTGGGAAGCCTCACCAAGGAAGGTAAGATTGCTTTCTCTGTTGAAGTAAGGGAAACATTCTTCCTGAAAGCCTTTTACATTTTTTTTCCCTCTGCTGTGTCTCTCCAATGGACTGTGGCGGGTTGCGCTCTATGGGTCACGAATGAAACAGCCAGAAATCCAAGTTTGAAATAAATAATTAATCAGTAAATGGGGAGAGGCATTAAAAAAAAAAAAAACACATTTCACAAATCAATACAGCCTTCAGTGCAGTGTTGTTTCATCTGCATATAGATGACAGCATGCAATAATAACTTCCACTGGAGAAAGTTTACACCATCAGTCCCGTTCTCTCCATTTTCTCTGTGATTAACAGTTCAGTGCTGCAACTGCATGAGCAAACCCAACAAATGAGAGATGTTGTCAGGGGAAACATAGTACTGTCTGTTAATCTGCTGTTATTTTTGCCTTCAACAATGTGTGACATATAACAAGAGCATGGTGTTTGCTTTCATCAATTAAAAACTCACAGGCTGGTACATTAAAGGAATGAAACAAACATCATTTTTGTCTGGTTGAGTTGTTCCGTTACTTGGTTATGTAACAGTTTCTGCAGCAGCTTTTCATTTATGCCACACTGGAAAGTTAATTGATAACTAATAAACTACAACTAAATTAACTATAACTTGTGTACACAAATGCTTTAATACAATAAATTAAAGGAAATTTTAAGTAACTGAGTAAACAAATCAATTACAAGAAGGCAATCATTTAGTAGATGATTGCTATATGAATAAGCCCTTTATTGTCATTCTTTCCTTTACATTAAAGAGACAGCACTTTTATACAGCCCTGTTGAAGACCCTGCCTATTTTTTCTATCACATCCATGTGCATGTAGAGTCCAAATTGTCAATGATGAGGTTTTCAGAAGTATTGTAAGAAATAATTAGATAGGTAACACTATGAATAAAGAGAGTAAAAAATTAACAAATATAAAAATTCATTCTATTTCATATCATTCTAAACACCAAATTGTTTTTCTTCCAGAGATGGGAACTAAATGCATCTGAAAGAACAGCGCAAAATTTTCACCTTTTGGTCTCATTTGCAGTTGAACTGCAGCCCTTCCTCTCTGTTTGACACAAGTGGAAAGAATCAAGGAGAGGTTTTCTGGAATTAATGGAAACCATGCTCATTACTGTAATTGCAAGAAAACTTCAGTGAAAGACATTTAACTTATTCTATCACACACACACACAAAAAGACCTCATAGACACCATGCCATAATGAGAAATCCAAATTCTAGTCTCCACCACTGCTCATTCCCAGAAATGTAGCACATGGTCTACGCTGGTGGCAACAAATATGATTAGTTTGGATGGTAACATTGTATTTCCATCTATCCTTTCTTTCCCACTACTACTACTTTTTCATTTATTTCAAGCCAGGTAGAGGGATATCAACCTGGCCAGCCATTCTTTTTCTTTTCTTCCTCATTACAAAGATTAATTGTGAATTGTGCAGATTCAGCTTTGATTTCCTGGGTAAGTATCACTGGGAGCAGCAGAAACTGCCTCTGGACATCATTGGATAGGTGTGCAACCAACCAGAGAAGCAAAGCATGTGACATTGGCAGAGTGACACCTAGGCTAATATCAACAAATGACATCCAAAATGTTTTCTGGTGGACTAGGAACGCAGTGAATGACTGCTGTCAGTTTTAAAGCAAAAACCTATTGATTCAAGGTGTTATGAGCAATTCTGATAGCATCGTTATTATTTGGAATAGTGGCTATCGAATGCCTCTGTATAAGTCATCTGACCTGTTGCAAGTGATTCAGTAGGTTTGCTACTAGCAGAAATGGCTGGGCACCAGACCCTTTTCACAGGAGAGAATTTTTGCAAAGTAAGTGGGTATGGCTTGCCAGATTATATAATTATAAATGTCAGTAGTTGTTAACTGTTGTTCAATATTTATCAGCTCCAGCTCACATAACATGCCTGATTTGCTCCACTGAGCTGCATAATGTAAGTAAAGAAAAGAAAGCTCAACACTGCAAGTTACAAAGCCACAGAAAATAACCTACACTGCTACCTAGCTTTTAGTGTAGTAATTACAACAGCAACAACAATGGAAAACAACAACGTAGGTCTTGTACATAAACTAAATGCATATTACTACATAGCCCCATAAAGTTAATATCTGGGCTACCTTACACTCATAGCTCTGGTAAATATTATGTAGCCCTGATTGTAGCCCCGCCTCGTTTCAAGAAAATAAGAAGAATATTTCAGACTATTTTGTTAGTTTTAAGAATTGTTGCACAACCATTTTTCTTACCCCATTGGCAGGTTTATTTTTATCTAAAAGAAGGCAATTTTGACAATATTTACTAATAAGCTGTTTTTGGTGTTTTTGCAGTAAAGCCAAATGTTTTCTAAATGTCAAAAACCTGTTCTAACATGAGTTATTGTAAATTTGCAAGACAATGCCACATAAGACAATATGTGGGTTTTTCCTAACTTTTTTTTCCTTTAACTTGTTTATCCATTGCAACAAACCTCAAGTGGTACATCTGAGGTTTAAAAGCTCACACAGACAACAGTAATTGAACCCCAGCACAAGCCAAATCAGTGATTAATAATGTATTCTTTAACAGCATATATAACTTACTTCAACCTAACCAAATGGGTAGGGGTTGGGGAAGGAGCTTATCATGCTCCTACTTGAAGCTTTGTTGCAAGTCTGCCTTAGCAGTTTTTCTCCTAACCCAGTTTCTAACAGAGTGTGTTTCACCTTGGAGTAAGCAGAGTCACTATTCAAATGGGTATAAAGTAGGCTGACAGTTGCTTTCCCCTGCAGATATGTCCTGCTTCAAAACCTAAACATCTCTCCCTCTTTGCACCCGGAGAATAAATAAAGAAATAAATCGACGACAAGCAGAAAAAGAAGAAATACTACTGCGGCTGCATCCTCCAGAGGATAACAAGAATAATGCCTTCATTTGCTGCAGGGGCCTCCGCTCTGCACAAAGTATAGACACGGCTTTTATGGCTGTAGTATTTCTGATTGGCATCTTAGGACAGCCATTTGAATTATTTAATAGCGCTCCCATTCCCTTAGTGGAGACAGAAAAAGAAATATGTGTGTTTGTGTGTTTGTGTTATTGGATGTTTCTATGGTGCCTTGCTCTTTATTGTCTTTACTTTGCCACTCTCTCAGGCTTAACTTAAGTCAAACGAGGCTATTGTTTTTGCAAATAACCCATGTTATTTTAGATCCTTCTCTAACTAAAAAGTTAAAAAAAAATATGCAGGATCTTCATAGAAGACTTACAGTTGCCATTTTAAAACTTGCTTCTCAATAATTAGATGCAAAATTAGTCAAATGTTACCCACTGTGAATGCTTTATCCCACAGCTGCCCAGGGGTGAATCAGTCAATCCAAAATCAGTATGCAGAACACAAAGAGCATATTGAAGGAATCGGGGCCCAGGGCTCTCAAAAAACCTCATCCATTGCCAGCTGTGGAAGAGACAAAAAGAGGGAATGAGAGAGATGAGTTAGTCTCTCTGGTGCATCTGTCTCTCCCCAGAGCTTCATGCAGGAATGTGCAGGTGTTATAAGATTTCCTGCTCCCTCCATCAAGATTCTCCAACTGACATGCTTCGTGTTTCGTCTCTCTCTGCCTGACAGCACTTATCAAGAGTTCTGAAAGGGTCAAAAGGAAAATGGGTGAGACCACAGCAAGTCGGCAAACAACATCCATTCTACATAAGCAGAATGCATGGTGACCCACAACTTCTGTTGGGGATATTGCATGATTCATATGTTGTATGCTATTTTAAATATGACCAACAGCTGAAGACAACCTGTTCGGTCGAACCCTGTCTCGGCCCTGCTACTGATGTGTCTTCCTCCCCACCCTCATCTCCACATCCTGTCTTTATCACAACTGATCGCCTCAAGCCTGTCTGACCTTGGCGAGTAGATAAAAACAGTGAACAGATAAGGAAGAAGGGGTCAGGGAAAGACCAATGGGACTTTAGCAAAGAGGAGTTTGCTGTGAGGTGCATTTTTCTTAAACTCTGACTGTTTGAGAAACCCAGAATTTACATCACTAGGGAAATCCTCTGGGAAGCTTTATGATAGATGAATAAAAGTGCTCTGCGAAGGGGAGGAGATGAAGTCTGGGATGACCCGCTTTTGCAAATTTGGCCCCAGGGAGGAGGAAAAGGAAGTTGGAAAACTTAAGCTTTCGCAAAGGGGATACCACTGTTCTCTGAAGTGACTTTAGAGTGCTAAATTTATCATTGTGTCATATTTGGGATTATGGATTAGGCTTAACACTCTGCATGGACAATTATTTGGCAAGTGAATATTGTGCCCTTATGATTATAAATGTGTATGTTTTTCAACTCTAAATCAGTCATAGCCTTTTTTTTTGTTATATTGAATTTGTTTAGGTGAGATGTATTTGTGCAATGATGGAAGTGTGGTCTAAAAGGTTCAACAGAGGATGGTCTGCATAATTATTAGATAGCAAATTAACTTGTGGTAACAGTTAACATGCTCTTGTGGTAACACATTTTTATTTTGCTTTTCACATCAGATCATCATCAAATCCAATTAAATCAAATCATGTACTGTCGATTAAAGTAACATGACAGAACCCTCCCCATTTCTTCAGGATTTTGTTAGCCACTTGAAAAACACTGGCTTGTGACCCCTTGAGCCTAGTTCATGCTTCTCCAGCCAAACAGCGGCGTCATGGTGGAGAGCCTCTGCATCAACATGATCCATTGTACTGGCTCATTTCTGGTCGGCAACATTGCAACATTTCCAATAAAAGCATTTGGTGTTCCAAAGCAATAAGCCCCGACTCCAACAATGTCCTCTCTCAGGAAAACAAAACCGGAAGCTAAACACTGAAGAGTCCCACACACTTTTACAAAAAATCCTTCTGAAACTCAATACCCACTAGTGTTTTGACCATGGATCAGTTGGGGCAACAGGGTGAGTGACCCAGCAGTCGTAGGTCGCACAGCAACCAGGTCTACTCACCACACCATAAGCAGCATAATTTGTGGTAAATAGAGCAAAACACAAACTATAACTTAACATAGAAAGAAAGGACATTACGACTTTCAGACCAATACACCACTTCTAGGAGACTCTTGATGGAGCAGATGGATAGACCTGAGACAATGATAAATAGTTACATGGCCCCAGCATGGTGGAGGTAAAGCACTGGTTGGGGTGATTTCATAAGAATGACCTACAGCAGTTGTTCTTTTTGGGGTTTTTTTTACATTGAAGATTGATGATAAAGCATTTCAAAATGTTGCCGCTTTCTGTAGACACGTTCAATAAACACTGATACAGAAAGAAGACCTTAGTATGGTGGCTATATCATTTAGTGACTATATAAGGCAAAATGGGAGCTTTTTTTTAAGTATTGAGAATAAACCAGAAACTTTAAAAGTTTTAATCTACAGCTCAACAGTTTTCCAATGTTTTTTTTTTTTTCTTCACCAGAATTGCTAGCAGTCAGGACTGAGTTGTACCCCTCTATGTTTTTCTGCATCTCCCCAGTGTGTTAGTTATTGTTGCTCACTTGAGTTACAAAGAAACCAACTGTCCTCATGGGAGACTGGTAAGACACTGATCCTGAAGTACCCAAAGTGCCTCATCTCTAATCCATGTTTCGCTTCTTACATGTAATAGTGTCACCATGAGATACATACATATATGTACAAATTGCTTACTGACTAGTCTGGCACACCCCCAAAAATGAATGAGCACTTCCCTTAAGCTCTCCATCAGTTTTGATCAATCAGAGCAGACTTTGGAGGGCCTTAAAGAGGCAGGGGTCTAACTGTAGTGTTTTAAACAGATGGTGACAACTTGTAAAAGTCTGCAAATATTATTTTAAAAATGGATAAGCATTTAGACCTTCAAGGTGAAGGTCAAGGAAAAGACTATATTGAACACGATGCTAATAGCTATTTTTAAGACTTATGAAAAAAATTTCTGCAAAATATTGTTGGTAGGCTCAAATTAATTGTGTTGATTTTTGGCTTTAACAACTATATATGATGTCTTGTGATTGTGATCAGGCAGCCAAACTAAAAGGCAATTTTAGATCAAAATCTTTGATTATGACCATGGATTATTAGTGACAGCATGAAAACAGTTTGCTCAGACAGACACTAATAACCAAACTCCATGTGCCTCCATGTCCCCTCAAAAGGCATGGATTAATGAGAAGTGACCCTTAATTGTGTTGTTTGCTTATGGTGGCACGCTGTGAGCAAAAGAGAAAAAGAATGAATGATGATCTTCTCTGATTATTCCCAAAACATATCTAAACCAATAGAAAAAATACATTGTTTATTAAAAAGTATATGGACTTAGCATCTCAGGCCTGACTATTTTATTGACTAAGATTAGACTGTTTACTGTCAAAACAGTCCTTCTATGAAGTTCTGTCATTTAAAGAGGACCAGTGCTTAAAATGTCACTAATTTAGTTGAGTGTAATGATAATCACATAAAGAAAAATGCTCAAACTTTGCTTGTCATAAACAAGTTTCCTAGGTGTACAATCAGAAAAGGTTATCCCAATATTGTCAAGGGGTTTGAATTAGCTTTAACCAGTCTCACAGACCTGGGTCTGTAATTGCTTCACTCTAGAAAGTATTGCCCTGCGGCTATACAACTCTGCTTTTTCCATTTCCTCCAATCGTGACAGCTGTAGCTCAGCTCTGATTGGACGGCAGCTTTGAGGAGTTCCTGACCTTTCAGCTGGAACCCATGTGGCTTGATTCGGTTGGCTGGTTTACATCCTGTCAAACACAAGTCTGTAAGGAACAGAAAACTGCATCCCTTCCAGAAAATGTCACACTGTTGTGGCAGGTCTTTGTTGGCACTGTACTGTGATATTATTTTGAAGACTCTTGGCAGCAGCTGACACTTGTCTTGCGGTTGACCGGAAGAGCTCTGATTTGCATTTGCATTTGCAAAGTACTTGTCCAAATAAACAACATTTGATGTGGTTCATAAAGAGCAGGTGTGTTGAAGAAGTTGGAAAATAAAGTGCATAGCCTTTTTTTGTAACAGAAATAAGGCAAAAACATCAAAACTGGAAAGACCAAGATCTTCAAAGCCACATTAAGTCTTGACAGAAGGACGGGTTGTCGCACAGGACACTCCAATGGCGGCATAAGCTCTAATTAGTAAGTTAATTACTCTTGTATTAATACTTTATTTGTGATTCATGGAGCTGTCTGCAGACTTGACACATGCATTTCATTATGTTTGATTTGTAGGAATGAAAGGCTTCTGCTGCAGCCTTGTAGAAAAGTTTTTGCTTTCACTGCATTAGCTAAAGTTCAGCCTGCGCTGAAAGGTGAATCTCATTATTTTTGCCGGTGTATATTTTAGGTACTGATATGTTCTTATGGAGGGGTACATTGACATTCTTCTTCAAGATTCATTTTGTTGCATAGGTGGGATGGGTGTGACACTAATGTAGTAGTACTGTGGGTAAGACAAAAATGGCTGGAAGTAGTGATTGGATGTCCATTTTAAATTGAGGGTTGTAAACAATTGTATCTTCACTGTTATATTGCTTCATTCATTTATTTTTCAACCTCTTTTATCCTGTTCAGTGTTACATTTAGGTGGAAGTCTTCTCCAGCTGTAACAGGGTGGGCTATGCTCTGGACTGCTTGCTGACCTGTCATGTGGCCAGCACACAGGGGGGAACTTTTCATTTCATTGTCAAATTTTCTCAGAAGTCAATGCCGAAGAGGCAACTTTTGCTGGCAGGAAGGTTATCATCATCTATTGTGCTCATGTCCCTTGTGCTGTTATTGAAAGTCTCCCTTGCATTCTCCCTAAATCCCAATCCTTCCATATCGCTAACAGTATGTCTTTTGAAATAGATGTAAGATTTTTCCCTAACACACTGTTTGGTACAAGAACTTGTAGCCTTATGTTTTTATGGTTAAAATTATTTGGAGAGAAAAAAAATAATTTCCATACAGAGTAAGTGTTTATTTTGGGTAAGTACTCTCAAAGATGACAAAAGTGGTTAATTCAGTGTTGAGTTAGGGTAACAAAAAATTGTTGGTTTTTGGTTTAAGGTGAAAATTCATGCTGGATCATTTTAACTGTGTAAATGTTGAAAGTACATTGCTGAATCAATGTTGTATTATGGCTGAAGATGGTGATTGAATTGAAATACCATCATTTAATCAACACTGTCTCAATATGCTCTGTACAGCTATGTTTGCACTTGTTTTTTACTGAAGAAAACTGAGTAAAACCATTTAATGGGAGAATGAGGGTCTCATAAATTATAGATTAGGTGTCCTACCCCATCAACAATGGATCATGATATAATATTTTGTGTAAATCCTCTTAACATGAGTGGGCAATGACAAAACATAAAAATCTTGTCTTTAGAAAGAGACTTCCAGAAACTTAACCAGATACAAAAAACTTAAACAATTTTTATTTTATTTTTATTTTTAATCTGTTTTTATATTTGGGTGACAGCAAACATATTTTCTGGTTTGTTGCTGACCATCTTGCACCTTCTGTGGATGCGACTTCAGGAGGTAAACTGTGGTACTAAACTTGTGATGTTTTATATTTTCAGCCAATTTTGAGGTGCTAAAAAAGCCAAAAGTCTGTGTTTTGAAAAGGTAGACAAGACAACGAACGCCACCAACTTCATTTGTTGTATGGTGGAATTGGGCGGCACAAAGCTGTTGAACAGTTCTTAGAAGAGACATATTTGTTGGTGGAGGAAGTCTGGATAAGTTGATCAAGAAGGCCAGTTCAGTGCTGAGAATGCCAGTGGACAGGAAGCAGAAGAAAGGAGGATGGTAACCAAACTGTCATTCTTGCTGGAGAACGATTCCCTCCCTCTATATGATGCAGTGTCAGCTTAAGCAGTACCTTCAGTGTCAGACTATTATATCCCAAGTGTCTGGAGCAATGATATTGTAGTATTTTCACCCTGCTCTAGTCGAATACTACAATTAGAGCAGCTCCCAGTGAATTACTGATCGCTTGTAGACACTTTAGTTCTGTTTATTTAATTGTCCCATACAAAACTACCCTCAGTGCAATAGCTAGCTTGTATGATTGTGTATATATTTGTATTTTTGATGGGTATTTCTGTTGCTGTAACATAGAAATTTCTCCACTGTGGGGTGAATAAAGATTTATCCTATCTTATCTTAGGACATTGGGTCACTCCACCCCCTAAAAGTGGCTGGTATACACAAATCTGTAAAGACTGTCTCTGTAGTTTGATCAAAACATGTCATAGACAGTTCATGAGGACCCTGAAAAACTGACAATTACACAAAACAAAACAAACAAGCAAAAAAAAAACAAAAAACAATACAACAACAATCTAATTTCATACTTAATAAAGTACAATTAAATTCAGTTCAAGGCATATGGCTTGCATTCCTTTAGAGCCTGGACTGTGCACTCCTTTTTTCTCCTATAATTTTAGCAAAATGGTAACCTCTATGATTACCTCCATGTTTATTGATGCTTACACTTTTACACACTAGAAAGCTTTCTTTGAGCCTTCTCAGGTGTCACCAACACATCTAAACACCCCACTCTTTTTAGTATTGCAGGTATAAATGCATAAAGGCAATTGATATGAGCAATGTGAGTTTGTGACTTGCCCGTTGGCTATGCATACATGCCAGTGAAAGTCATGTATATCATAAGCCCTGCAACCCACATACTGATGTTCAAGAAACCTTTTCACCGCATGACTCATGTACTCATGATTCTTAAATCCTATCTTCTCTGTCTGTGTACCTGATTGTGATTGTCACTGCCTCTGTCTGTCAACTGTTAACCCCTGCTGCCCACCTGAACAGATATTTTAGTCCAATGATACAGACAAACAGGTGCATTGTATGATGAATTACAGCATTTGTGATGGCAGTCTGAAAGCTTGCATGAGGATCCTTCTTACGACTGCTGTTGGCTAGCATCCAAATAATATTAAGGAATGAAAGCCAGTAATTGAATATCGTAATTAGCATAGTCTGTGCTTAAATGGCATTACCCAGTTCTGCCCACAGCACAAAGGTCTGCGCTCTATCCTCTGCTGGAAGTGTCATGCCTCCACTAATGTCAGCATTAATAACTCAACATGATGTCGTTTCCTTTGCTCATGTCCAGCAGGAGGTGCTTGGCACCCCCTGTTCCTGTTGTTATGACGATTAATCTCTCCTGAATTGTAATGCAGAGGGTGGGCTGGGGCAGGATGAGTAGGGACCTGGACTGAGGTATCACAAGTGATGTCTGTCTTTTGTGCAGCACAGGAGAAAGGGCAGGTCCAATCAAGGGCATAACCGGGGCCAACTATGGTAAACGTTCTGCGAGGTAAAGGTGAACACTGTGAACACAGACAGTGTTTGGCTTCTTTGTTTGGTTGATTGATGGGACGAGCTATGTGTTTTTAGTTTCTGTGTGGTTACATTCTTGAGTTATCGCTATTTGTGTTTATACAGAATTAGTCTTGGTCATGTTATTGTCTGAGCTAGATAAATGAAATATGTTTGTCTTGCGAACACTATTTCAGCTTTTCTTATTAAAGACGTGGCATCAGTTGATTCAGGGTTGTTACCTGGCTATAAACCATAGAAAGTAGGAACATAAAAAGTTTAAAAAAGAGTCAGACATTTAATGTATTCTCTTGAATTAGCACATGAAAACAGTAATTAGTACAATTTTTAGATGTCTTTGTGAGATACTTTGTTGAAAATCCCACAAGAATACAGTAAAACAGCTCCCTTTGTAATCACATATTTGTGCCTCAGTACCTAGCATCTGGTTTCTCTCACTTTTGAGAGGTCTATCTTATGTGAAACTGATATAGCTTTGGTAAACTGTGCAAATGAAAATTTGGACTTAAAGAGCCCAAGAGCCCTCCCTTAATGCTAGTAAATCAGTCAGTCATCATGTTGTGTCGCAAATAGGCTTGATAAACCCTTGTCTTCAATGGTAGCATTTTCCTCTGTGACTTGTTTGTTTTTGAGAGGTTAACTGTAAGAACTACCACTCATATGGACATGTTTTGGAAAAAAAGTATCTAATACCTCCGCATAATACGTTTTAACCACTAGGTGACTGCAATAATATAATAGCTCTCTAAAATGAAGACTTGGCAATATGGCTCCAATCAGTGAATTATTTAATTAGCTTTTGCATGCAAAAGGGTCAAACCGTACATCTCAAGTTTCAATGCAGAAGTGACAAAGTTATTCAGAACACACAGAGATTTAAACAGAGGCAGAGGCTTCATTCAGACAGTCATAGCAATCTTGCTATGCAAAACAACCAAGATACCAAACCAAGGACAGAGACCGAGACCTGCAGTAAACTGCACTCATGACATAGGTCAGAGTGCCCAAGACTAATTTTTTCCATCACAAGACATACATGGTTTACAAGCTCATTTTTGTAATGGGAGGCTCCAGTCCTGGGCTCATAGTCTGCATCTGCTCCTCCAATGCAATACAAAAAAAAAAAAAAGTCAGACATCTCACTTCTGAGGACCCACAAATGCAGCATGATGTGAAGCTTTTGGGGGTGGGACTGGATAGTTCTTCTCTGATCTGAATCTGAGATCTTACAGTACCCCCAAATCTTAACAGCTTACTAATGACATATTTTGAAACCTATGCAGAGCGAAACAAACTTATGTGTAAAGATGTTTCATTACCATGTTCCTTTCTGATATCTATCTATCTATCTATCTATCTATCTATCTATCTATCTATCTATCTATCTATCTATCATCCATCCATCCATCCATCCATCCATCCATCCATCCATCCATCCATCCATCCATCCATTCATTTTCTATACCTGCTGAATCCATCTACAGTGTCATGAGGGTCTGCTGGAGTCTATCCCAGCTCATGACAGGCAATAGGCAAGGCAACCACCTGAATGGGTCGCCAGTCCATCTCAGTCACAATTAATTCCATCATTTTGCCTTTCATTGCTGTTGCTTTCTGGCTTTCTTTGGGGAATTTCTCTCATTTCTGAAAAGCAAACTTTAGAGTTGGCTACTGTGATTCCTCTCTCTTCCTCTTTGATTTTAGAAACTCCTCATGTCCTCACACCTGATGGCTCTTTAAATGCTTAATAATATTACGTTCAGGATAATTTGTGCCACGTTTTCAAACTCAAGTTTTATCTATTGATATTCTAGTGTAAAATAAAGCCATATTGCTAATTTCATTCTAATGGTAGATAGTTAGCTCAGTCCAACAAGTCATGTATCACTGCCTCTCCACCTGCTGACTTAAAACAGGAAGCTGCAAGCCCCTTTATCTTCACTTACTGTGCTGGTCTTTAAAGTAACGGGGAAAGACTGGGATTACGTACGTAAAAAATACATGAATTTGGATAGTGCATAGTCATAAATGGTCATAGATTCTAATTATTTCTTGCAGAACTGGTGAGTCCTCCCAGTGCTGGTACTTGTGGGGTTGTATATTGTCCAGGGTATTTTAGTTGGTAAGAAACTTGTGCACTCAAACACAGGAAAAGTTATTTTCATACTGTGTCCTGTTTAAATTATATGTTTCATTCTGTCTTCTACAAGAAAATGCAATGGCAGGCTCAGATTAAACCTTAAATCAAAGATTTTTCGTACTGTGATCTATTGCCATCTGTGCCTCCATATGTGTAAGCTGATGGATTTTTAAGGTAAAAAGGAAAGCTGCTAAGTATGGCACCTCATTACTGTTCTACATCTTTGTTAGTTTGTGCCTCTAATATCAGTGGCTGTATGTCCTTTGATGAAAACTAAAGTCAAAAACTAAAAAAAAAAAAAAAATCTACAGTGATTTAAATCTTCCTAATTTGTATTCTGGGCAGCAAACAACTCAGTGGTACATTTCAGATGTCGGCTGGAATGAACTGTGGAATCTAATTATACTTGCTTTATCGGCAAGAATTTTTTAACAGCATTAAAATGAGATTACAGTAATGCATTAAAAAATGCGTTAACTTTGATGGCACTACTAAAAACACATTTTTTATGCTTTCAAAAGACTAAACAAATGAGATCTACCATGTTAATCAGCAAGATTTAGCAATGGTTGGGAGCAGCTCCTCTCACTGACAGAGTCAGACGAGCTGTGTTCAGCCTTAAAGATGGATATGCTTTTAATCTCCTGATCTAATTCTCTGCATGAGAACAAATTAATGTATTTCCCAAAATGTCGAGGTGCTGCTTTTAGTTTCATCTCTGAAAGAATTATTAACCACCCTCATGCTACACGCAACCACAGTCTCACTCCACCACGGTTATTCAGCAGAAATGTTTAATGATGAAAGTCAGTTCATTGTAGGAATTTTATTCCTGTTTATATTAGATATCATAAATACTAGATTGAAGTAACGTAATGTTAATTTACCAATTTTTTTAATGTTACCCTCTCTAGAATTACTGGTGTTTGTGGTTGTAATCGCATTCAATCGGCATCTGTTAACTTTTGTGCATTGGAAATTGTAGTAAAGGTAGCAGCCTGCTAACCTCTTGGATGGAAAATTACTTTTCCAATAAGACTGTGGGGTCATTCAGCAATGAAAAGAGCCAATAGGGTTTTTTATAAGTGTTGGTGATTATAATCCAATATGGCCCTGTTATAAACGGATAAACTAGCCAGAAAGAGGTTTTAGGAGCCTCCTGTGATACTAGATGAGAATGACAGAGGATGGATAGATGGGTGCATGGGTGGATGGATGGATGGATGGATACAAATCTGTACAACCAGCAACTGTCAACTTCTATCCAGTGGGAGTAGTAGTTATGCAAGTCATACATGTAGACTCGTCATGTTTATGATTTCCTGACATTTCCCATCCAAAAAAGCCTCTTTAGACCTTTGTTTTGCTCACTTCTTTGCATCTGTGAGAAGTAGCACTAGAGCAAGGCACAAAAGCACAAAAATGATTATGCTTCTATTCATCTATCCTCTTTCAGTAATGAAGTACAGAAGTAAAAGCAACAAGTGTTGCTTGTTGAGAGTTTTTATTTTTAGGTTAACAGTTATTCTATTATGTACTTTTCATTGGCCTCTTGAGTCCATTTTTATTGGTTATTTTATGTTATTCTTATGATACAACAGGGCCCCATTCATGAACCTATTTTTTTAGCCCCTTTTCCCCCACAATTCATTCTCCCTGTGTAGGAAAAATAATATGACATTTAACTGGTTTGGATTAAAGGTTTGACATCGAAAAAGGGTGGCTGGTTTCAGGAAGGATATAATTTGCATGTTTGTATGTATTTACAAAAAAGAGTGCGTGTGAAAGAAGAGAGAGAGGAAAAGGCATGATTTGCTTTGCATGTTGGCTCTGTTCATCAGGAATTGATCGGCTGCATGCATTAGCAGATTGCCTATTGATGAGAGGGAAGATTTATAATGCTCTGATTGATGGTAGCAATCTGGGAGTATAAATAAATGAATATGTGCAGGTTTTGGTTGGTGATGGCAGTAAACCCTTGATTTGCAAGCTCATCTGCAATCGCAAATGTCACATTTACTATGCCCTCATCACAAGGCACCACTGACTGATAATGCATACAGTGAAATCAGATGTCAGGTGACTGAAATGACAGCGAGTCTCTTGGTGCACTTCAGTCACAGTGGCACAACAAGAGACCTTGAAGAAAATAAAGTAAAGGAAAAATAAAGAATCTTTACATTGCCTTTTTATAAACCTGCCTTTACTTTGCACTTTGTTTTACCTCAACATGCAGAAAGTGAATATCTCAAAGACCTATTGAGCAATTTCCAAGAAAAACTCTTAACAAAACAGTGACAAAAGGTTTCCTTATATCGTGTTTTACAAGTAAGTTATATGTTGTCAATTGTAACGGTATATCTTTTGGTGATGTTTTCTAACTTTTTAGACATCACTATGCTAATCTTCTCTTTAAAGTAATTCACATCAATATACACATGTTAAAGAATCTCATTAGCCTGCTTCTGATATAAAGATTGTCAGCATTTTTTGAATGACCTTCACTATCTATCTAATCTATTTATTTATTTAATGGGCAAAGTCTGTCTTTCTAGTGTGGTGGGAACTAGAAAGCAAGTTTGATTGCAGTTCCTCTAAAGACCACTGGAGGATGGTTCCAGAAGTGAGTCAGTCTCCATTAAGTTCCATGTTAAAATGTCAAACTTTGCAGCAGAAATAAACACACTTACAGCCTGGTAAAAACAAATAAAATGTTGTGGTTTTTTTGGTTGTTTTTTTTTTTTTCTTTTTCTTTTTTTTTTTTTTTGATGCCTGGGATAGCCAGTGGCCAGCTGTCATCAAGTAGTTTAGCAATGTCTTGACTTTTGAACAGTGAATAAGGACTTGATAGAACATAGTTCTTAATTGAAAGAGAGTGTCTTATCATGCTGTTAATTGTACTGACAGACTAACTTTTAATTCCAGGAATGAGAAGAGCATTCCAAATTGTAGCGTACACCTGTGCAGTTACTGTAGAGTTGTTGGCCTGGTCCTCCACCCTCACTGTGTAAATTAACTTTTTTTTAAATCTTGCATTCATTTTTATGTTTAATTAAACCTGCAATTTTTTTTTTTTTCCCAGCACCATCTTCCTGAATAATATACATACTTGAGTCATCAGTGAAAACATCCACTTTCACCCAATCATCAACACTCCAAGACTGCTGTCCTTTATCCAGCTGCAACTGTTTCTTTCTGCTTAGGTCTCAATGATGGCTTATTTTCTTTATCTAAAAACTATATACATCATTTAATCTTTTCAAATTTCATTTTGTGGCACTGACTTCCATTTATGCTTGTTTTTAAATTATTTTGGTGGCAGCCTGTGGAGTAGAAGGTAAAGTTGGTTGTTCTCCAACCAGCCCAGTGTAAAAGTGTGCTTGGGCAGGAGACTGAACTCCACACTGCCTTTTTAGTATAAACCCAGCACTTAGGGGTTGAACATCATAGCATTGTTATGATTTGTGACTCAAGAAGCATTTAACAAGAGTGGGAGGTACCAGTGACCTTTGTTAGACAATATAAAAAATAGATACTGCTGATAAAAACCAGATCAGAACAATATACTTGTGACACATAGAGTGTTTGGAGCTAAGTGAGCATTTATTTTGAGGCACACTTAACTTGAAATTACCAGTGTGCTAAGCTGCCATACTTGTTTGTACTCTGAAGAATTCAAGGTCATATAACTTTAAAAGACCATGTTTTTATAAATGATTTGGGAAATCATACATTTCAGTTACCACTAAAGCAAGCTGTAACAAGACTAGTGGCTTAGGTTGGTTGGAAATTACTTCAGTTATTTGTGGGTTGGATGTAAGAACGAGTTTCCACACAGATGTTTTGTGGGTTATTTAAAATATTTCATGTCTCAATTTATTTACTCTGGTATAGACTGGGCAGGAATAAGCTAAACCCTTGAGCCAGCTGTTAATAATTAGATTTTTGACATATAAAGGGACTGAATGGACTGTAGGAATGGACCCAGCATCCCATACTCCCAGAGCAGCTCCCATATAATACCCAGATGGACGTTGTCAGGTTCCTTCTCCACATCCTGAAATCATATGTGGAATGCATGTAGAAATTCTCATAAACCCGTTCAAAACCCTAAGTAGGATATAGAGACAGTCCAGCATTCTTTAGAATGGATCCACATTGTTTTTAATAGATTTCAAGTTTGACTATCAACTGGACTCTTCTCCAGTACCCCTCCACAGATGTCACAGGGATGGATGAGGAATGACATGTGTGGGACACACCCACTAATCCCCCCTTCTAAAAAAGAGGAATAACCACCCAAGTATGCCAGTCCAGAGGTAAATCTGCAAATCTGATGAATCCCTCACTCCCAGAGTCTTTTAAAAACAGAGCTTTTTAACTACCTTGATGAACCTAACTAAGGGCAAGCCCATCTCATAGCCCTCAGATTCAGCTTCCTCTGTGGAGGATATGTTGGTAGGATTGAAATCTGGCATCTGACAACATCCCTAGTTGAGGTAAAGTTTCCTCGCGCGAGTTGTCCAGTAGTTTGGTAGAATCTTTTTCAAGATGATCAAAAGAAACTTTCACCTACATTTGAAAGGAATGTCAGAAATATCAGTGTTCTTGGCATTCATTTATAAAATGACATTTTTGCAGAGAATTAACAGTATTTGTGCTGTACAAGCTGTAATTGTTTTAATGTGTGTGACAGCACAAATGTTTGTTATTCAGTCTTTTTTTTTGCTTCATTTGACTGATTCAGAAGAGGATGGGATGCAATAAAAAGACATTAAATTGAGTGCAGAAAATTAAATGAAAGCCTTTTAACGATAATGAGAGCAGAAAAATGATTGAAAACATTTTGAAAGGGATAACAAGAAAGTCATTTGTCAATTACATATAATGTGAAGAGCAAATGCAAATTTTATTCTTACATCCTATTTTACAAAGTTTGTGCTGTGTTGAACAGCAGACGGTAAATTGGCCTAACCTTGTAACCATCTCAATATGGCGAGACGAGTCACAGCGACACTCCAGGGATACCCTCTAGTTTAACCTTAACAGTTAAATCATTTAAGGTGGTGTGGGAGTAGGGATGGGGGTTGTTTGACCTCAACTCTTTCTGCTTGCAAACCACCCCCACTGCCCTCTTCCCCAAACCTCTGACACCCTGCCCCAACCTCTCCTCCAGCTGCGCTGAGGGAATCTAATCACATATATTTGAGATTGAAGAAGCTGATACAAACTTCCTGCTGCAACCAGAGTAAAAGTGATATGATTTTATCCACCAAAAGTGTGCCATGAATCCAAACCAAGGCCTGTGTACATTATTTATCTGCTCAGAAGGACCCTCTGCCCTCAGTCATCTTCTACCATCTCTATTTTCCTTCTTAGTTTTGATGGGAAAGATAGTTTCTGTACATAGGGATGAATGATGGGACCCTAATCCCTTAGACTGCAACACTATCAATGTAGCAGATTAACTTTTTCTTACTAGTGTAGGTATTAACCCTTATTTTCTGTGGTGCCTAAAGAAAAAAATCAATTAAAGCTTTAGTTTAGTTCTAGACCATCAAATTCAAAAGAAAGACACTCACTGACTGGATAAAGTTGCATTTCAAAATTAGGTAAAAGATAAAGCAATGGTGAGGGATGTTTTTGTTCTGCCTGTGATGTGTTTTGACCTGTTATCATGAGCAAAAATAGTCAAGGCATTTGTGTTGATATGGAGTAGAAAAGCTCTTGAAGGGTCTTGAAGGGCCTCCTCCTGGGATTGGGCCTCCTCCTGGACAAAATATATAAATGTTTATCCACAGCTTGTGGTCTGCTTGCTGAGCAGTCTGTCAAACTCCCCCATTCCCCACTTCCGTAAAGCAAACAAATGCTTGTGCTGATTCACCTGCTAAAGCTGCATATTCCCAGTGTACACCAAGCTTAGTAAAGTATATAGGGGAAACACAGGGCCATGTGATCCAACCCATGTCTGAACAAGCACTGTACGGCCCCTTATTTTTCTTAAAGGAGCCTCAGGGTTTAACATTTTTCATCCCTGTGGTGAGCCTCTCTACATAAAAAAGCCACCATGCTCATAAATTATTTGGACTCTTGAAATAAAACTCACAGCACTGCTTCTCCATGTGACCACTTGTTTATTTTACCTCTAATTGTGCTATTGTTAATTATCAATATGAATACATTATAGACATAGTATTTTATGTAAGTATTTTGCTCATATCTTTGTATGGTCAGTTATATTATGAAGCACTTTACTTAATGTTTGTGGCATGTTAAGGTTTAATATTAAGGTTAAGGTTCAATATTAAGTATGGTCAATAATGAAAAGTTTAAAGGCTTTTCTACTTATTCTTAGGAAAGTTGTTCTGAATTTTTTTCAAAATTTGTAGACACAATTTTTCAGTTTAGCAAGAGCTCCCATCTGTCTTTACTTCTTTGAGCCACTGCTTCTGTAAGGTGCTCCTTTTATGTTCAGTCATGTGGTTGACCTGTTGCCAACTATCACAATTATCATCATTCATTGAAAGATGTTCTTCCAGCTGTTTCTTTTCAGTACCATTTACTTTCACAGTCCTTTTTTCCTATGCCTTAACTTCTTTGAGTATTACTCCTGCCATAGACTTCATGATAAGCTAAACTTTGTCATGAAATGCTAAAATTTCTTACTTTCACCATTTGATAGGTTTTCTGTTTTCTAATGCAAATTAAACAGAATTATTGGATTCTACTTTTATTTATGTTTCATACAGCATCTTCACGTGACCCAGAAATGGATTCCACGGGTACAGAAAATGGATGGATGGCATACAGCATCCCAAATTTTCAAAATTAGAGTGTAGTGACATCTAATCACAAAGCTGCATATTGCAACTTCATGTAGGAGAACTTACTGGATAGTAGATATAGAAATATCTTTGTAAAGACATTATTGGGTTTGTCCATTCTGGGCTGTTGTTGAAAATGGCAGGTCAACATGGAAGACTGTGAGATGGTTGACATGTGTCATCTTTATATGAAAGCTTAGTCTGGAAAGCCAGGACAGGCTTTATGAAGTGACTCATACTGGTGCCTTCAAAAAATACTGTTTATACAACCAAGATGATGGTGGAGTTTCTAATAACACTTTGGGTCCACAAGACCTTATTTCAAAACCATAGACTGTAAACACAATGGACAAAGCATCAATCATGCAAATGGTTTCTGAAGAACTGTTTTGAAGTCTTGTTTTTTTTTTTTTTTTTTTTTTCTCACACTGTACTCTGCCAAGTTGGAAGCCAAAGAAAATACAGCTAATGTACACCAGTCAAAATTAGCTGTGGCTACCAACTCCTTCAGTAAAACCGTCCCGAAAGAGCTGCAGGGCTGCCAGCAGATGTTTAGAGGAATATCATATTTCAGATGTTGCCAATCAAAAATTACAGCTGCATTTAGTCAATTTCCCTTCACAGATTAATAAAGTAAATTGAATTTGAATTTGAATTTAGCTAACACTGGGCTAGTATAAACTATTGATTACTTTAGTTCATAGCATGACAATGACTGATGACAAAGCAATAATGCCTAGCCATTGGTTGAGCTGACTGTCAATATATCATATTAGAAATAAATGTTTTGCTTCATATGAGTTCACCTGACACAGTGCAAAAAAAATCACACCCCTCAGATCATGAAGTCATTTGAGCACCTGGTCCTCTCCCACCTCGAGACCATCACCGCCCCCATCCTGGACCTGCTGCAGTTCATCTACAGAGCCAACAGGTCTGTAGATGTTGCTGTCAACCTGGCCCTTCACTTTATCCTGCAGCATCTGTATTCCCAGGGAACCTACGCCAGGATCCTGTTTATGGACTTCAGTTCTGAGTTCAACACAACACTGCCAGCACTGCTCCAAGACAAGCTCTCTTAACTCAATGTGCCTGACTCAATCTGCAGATGGATCACCGACTTCCTGACAGATTGGAGGCAGTATGTGCAGCTGGGGAAAAATGTATCAGAGATTCGGGCCAACAGCACCGGCTCCCTTCAGGGTTGTGTACTTTCACCTCTGCTCCTCTCCCTGTACACCAACTGCTGCATCTCCAGCCATCAGCCTGTGAAGCTTATCAAGTTTGCAGATGACACCATCTTTATTGGGCTCATCTTGAACGGAGATGAGTTTGCATACAGGAGGGAAATGGATCGGCTGGTGTCCTGGTGCACCTGAAACAATCTGGAGTTCAATGCCCAGAAAACAGTGGAGATGATCGTGGACTTCAAGAAAGTCACAGTTCCACCATCCCCTCTTGCCGTCACGGACTTCCCCATCTCCATTATGGACTCCTTCCACTTCCTGGGCACCACCATCACCTCAAGTGGGAGCAGACCATCAGCTCCCTCAACAAGAAGGCCCAGCAGAGGCTGTTCTTCCTGTGGCAGCTGAGGAAGCTCAAACTGCTGACTGAGATGATGGTGCAGTTCTACACAGCCATCATCGAGTCCATCCTCACCTCCTCCATCACCGTATGGTACACTGGGGCCACCACCAGGGATGGACACAGAGTGGAGCGCATTGTCTGCACTGTGGAGAAGGTGATTGACTGCAAGCTCCAACTTTTACAGGACCTGTACACCTCCAGGACTTTAGGGTGTGCAGGTCAGACTGTGTCTGAACCTTCTCAAACGGCACAGCCTGTTTGACCCCTTGCCTTCAGGCAGGAGACAATGGTCCATCTGGACCATAACCTCCAGCCACAAGAACAGCTTCTTCTCCTCAGCCACCAGACTCATTAATAATAGTTAAATGACTCTGGCATAAAAAAGCTACACTATGCGCCTGCCACTGTTTGCACATATATTGTATATTTGTTGTTATTATTATTAATTTTTAATTTTTTGTGAACTTATCCCACGTATGTTGTATTTTAATTTATTTTGCATTATTCTCATTTTTTTTTAAATTTTTTAATCTATTTTTACTTTTTCCATGAGTTTATGTTGTATCTGCACCATTACATCAGAGGAGTTTACTCGTCTGGGAACCTATTTTACTGGCATTGGCAATAAAGTGATTTTGATTCTGATTCTAATGTCATGGATGTGAAATCAATCAATACATACCAATAAGTTTTTTTCTTCTTATTTTTTTTAACCAGACTGTAAGTTGGACATTCAAAGGAGATTTTCTCACTTTTGCAGCCGGTCTCCAGTGGCCAGTCAAGGAACTTCATCAAATCTTACTTACTGGCTGGTGAGGCTTATTAAAGACTACATCCACTGTGGGGGAAAAAAATCTAACAAAAAAACAATTTTCATGTATATGGATCATTGTTTTATATTACTTAAAAAGTCTGCAAAGAAATTGTCCTTTTTTGTGACACTGAAACTTTTATGTTTTCTAAAAAAAAACCCATTTGCAATCTATTTCTATACATAGTCTAGATCTTTGTTTGGTATAGATTTTGGACACTTTAATCTCTAAATTCCCTGAAACAGCAATGAGGAGATAACCCCTGAGCCCTTGCTAAGTAGCATTAAAGGTCTGTTGTGTAGGTTCAGTGAGATCGAGCACACAAATTGCAGATTGCAACTAAATGAACAACCAAGTGTGAGGTAAAAAATACAGGGGCAACTATTGGATCACTGCTGAAATATTTCTCTATATTCTAAAAAATCAGCTAAGTGCTCAATCCACTCCTCTACACCCTCTACAACCTGAGCGCTCTCCCTCCTTGTCCTCTACTTCCATCATTAAATATGGAGACAACACAACTGTAATTAGCCTCACCACTAACAATGATGAGTCTGCATACAGGAGGGGATTAGAACAGTTGACAGTGTGGTGCAATGGTTACAACGTGACTCTGAACATTAAGAAGATGAAGGAGGTGATTGTGGACTTTTGCAAAATGGGCCAGCGGATGCACATGCCACTCTTTATTACGGGAGAAGCTGTGGAGAGGGTTGCCAGCAGTAAGTTTCTGGGGCTATAGGTTATAGAGGACCTGAGCTAGGCCAACAACACAAGGGCCATGTGCAAGAAAGCTCATCAGCGCCCCTTCTACCTGAGTAATCTCAGGAGAGCTAATCTTCCCTGGAAGCTGCTGATTAACTTCTATAGCCTTAAGATCGAGAGTGTGCTGACCACCTGCCCGTCCATGTGGTACTCCTGCTGCACAAAGGCAGAGAAGCACTCTCTGCAGAGGATGGCAAAGATGGCTGGGGAGATCATTGGAGTCCAGCTTCCAGACATTTCTTCCATCTTTTCCTTTCGTTTCCTCCACAGATCCCTCAGGATCATTAAGGATTCACTCCACCCTGGTCATGACCTCTTCCTCCCCTCAGGACGAGGTACAAGTCTATCAAAGCAAGAACTACCAGAAATACGAACAATTTCTTCCCACAGGCAGTCAGACTGATCAACAAGACCTCCACTCTACCCCATTATTTATTACTGTAATATTCTTTTTTCTTTTTTTTTTTAACTCTTTGTAGTTTTAATTTGTACTGTTTGTTTGCATTATGTTGCCCAGCTGCCTTGCTGTCTCATTGTTCTATAAACAATAAACAATAAATATTTGATTTGATTTGGATTTTTTTATGCTATAAAACAGAAACACTTGTTTTCCATCACCAATTAAGTTATACAAAATGATCTATTTATTAGACATCGAGTTCACATTTTGTCATTATTCACACACAATTAACATGGTTCAGCAGCTGTCAGTAAATATTCCAATGGCCAAGTATCTTTCAGTTGCACTATCTTCAACACTTCTAATTGTGTACTGATTCAAGCATGTTACCAGTCAGACAGGATATGACATTTCATTATTCTAGCAGAATTTAGTAAAGAGGAACAAATAGTTTTAAATTGCTGTTTAGTTCCTTAATAGGTCTGTAAAACTCAAGTAGGGACAATCCATCACCTCTGTGTTGAAAGTATTGAAATAATTTCTGAAGACTTTGGCAGATATTTGTTAAGTACAGAAACGAAGGTATAACTGTAAATAGAATTGGGTGTAGGGAGGGGAGGAAAGGTAAATAAAATAGAAAAATCAATACATGACTGTAATTCACATGTTGTAAATTGCCATTGCCTGTGTTTCAGGGCTTTATGTTTTGCTTTGGCTTTCATCGTCTTTTCCCCTTGGATGCTTCTGGTAGCAACGCCAACCCTCATTTGAGCTGCGATCTTCTTTGTATAGATATTGACCCATGCATCCATCCATGCTGAAGCCCAGATGATCCCTCACACCAATCGGCTGTGCAAGACTTACCAGAGAAAGAAAGGAAAGAATGAGGACAGGGAGGCTTAACAACAAAAGGGAAAATGAAGTATGAAAGCAAGAATGAAGTAGGAGACAAAGGAATCAATGTTTATAAGCTGTACAGTTAATCTGTTTTCATGATTCATCATATTTTGCCATTTCAGATAGTGAAAAAGTGGCCACCTGACCTTCACTGCATTGCTATATATTCTGGCGCAGATAATACTAAAAATATTGATTTCGCTACACTTAAAACTATTGATCAGGGTTCAAAGGTAACTGGTGAGATAAAAGAAGTGGGAGAAAGGTTGAGGAACTGTGTTGAGGGTGGCAGGCTCATTTGGCTTTGCAGTAGCTGTGCCATTTAAAAATGAGACCGACCACCTTTGATATGGTGCGGAAAGGAAATAGATCTGTGTTAAAAGTTGCTCCCTCTACCTCAGATGAGTTTGTATTACTTATAAAGAATTCAATTGATTCTTCATATCATCTTTTTCTGCACATTAATTAATCTCAAGCTGTTTTTCTTTGCCACTGATGTTCTTAAACAAAGGTTAATCAAATTCAGAGGGGTTAAAAAACCTTTTGTTTTTATGATATTCTGAGTATCTTCTCTCTTTATCTTGTCACTTTTGGCCTTTATCTGTACAAGTTACCCTCAACATTTGACCCAGTGTTGAAAACTGACAACTGCTTTGGAGTAGCTCTGCTTGATTCACTCTACATTTTAAAGATATTTAAAGAATTTGTTTGAATTTTCTTTAATGGATAGACTCACATGTTTGCCTAATGGTTTTGGAAGAAATCTAATTAGCCGTGTGCAAAATGTTCCACAATAACATCCCCTGATGACCTCTTGATGCTCAAAAGAAATAAGCCAGGGGCAAACAGCTACTGAAACAAACAGCTCATTAGCTAATAACAACTTAGTAGAGTTAAAATATGTGTGGATTCTCTTCTCAATAAAGCATTTGTTGCAATGTTTTGAACTAATTCCACTGGTGTGGTTGGGGGGATGGGGTACAGGGGTTAGATCATTCCCACAGACATTGTGAGATATGCATTTTCCCACATACAGTATGTTTCCAGAAAAATGGGCCACTAAATCCACTGAAGAAGATTTTTCATTTTAATCACATAAAATAGCACCTACATGAGTATATTTTTTTACATTCAATATATGTACAATTTATATTCTAATTAACAAAGATTTACTCACACTTTTGCAGAAAAATTGGTGAGGAGTGAGTATACTTGTTCCCAAAAGTGTATATAATGCAATACATTAATGCAGTTATAACAATTTAGATTAAATTGGAATGAATTGGATTATAAATGGCCTGTAACAAAACAGATATGACTGCAGTATCATTAGACTCTAATTTACTTGAATTTATTTAATCAAATTTGATTGCTTCATTTGTAAGTGGCCCTGAGATGGGTTTATTTGTGGATTTCTATGCAAATAAAATAAACTGAATATGTACTTTGTCCAGCTGTCAAGCTAACAAAGTTAGACATTCCAGTACATTTGTAAAGTCATCTGCAGAGAACTAAGTGCAATAGTTTAACTGTTTGGAGTGGTTTTCTTGCTACAATAACCCTCCAGGCTGCCAATGCATCTTTGGAGTAGATTGACAGCAGGTAAGGGTCAAGAATGAAGCAACTATAGATGTATAAGAGGATCTGGGCAAACCCCTCCTGAAATTAGCTAGGGGTTTTCAGAAGATTGCTTTTGAAGCCTTTTTTTCTTCATGTTATGCAAATGGGGAGAACAAACAAGCCACCTGATACTCCACCCGATATAAATTGTAGTTAAACATTCTAGCTTAGCTGGCTCAGCTTATGCTAACATATGATGCTTGACATTATTTTACATTCATTTTTATGAAATCAGTCCAGGCATCTTTCTTTCCATATCAAGTATTGCTATGGAAACAACATCAGAAACGAGTGCTGTCAGTCAACCATTTCGGCTTAATCTCTCTGAGCAGAGGGGTTGGTACAGTGGGTTATAGTTCGCACATCAATTTGGCCGATTTATACACCGGGTGCCATGGGAGAGACAATTCACATCCTCACATGCACACATACACACACACACACCCCTACTGGCAATTTAGAGTAGTCAATCAATCTAAACATGCATGTTTTCGGACTGTGGGGGCATGCCAGAGTACCTGGAGAGGACCCACGAACCAGGAGCCTTCCTGCTGTGAGGCAACATTGGTAACCACTAAGGTACCATGCTGCCCAAGTGGTGCCAGTGCTGAAATGATAACTGGCTGTGTTCTTGGCCTGTCACAACAGGGGTGTTTAGACCTATTGTAGTCAGCCAAGCCTATCAACATCATGGCCTAATTAACTGTGTCTGCTAGCACACTTCCAGTAGAAGGAGGCTGTAATGATCCATCGTGGCTTTTTCAGCTGATCACGCCGGAAGAGCTGTAGAATTGCTGACATTTTCAACAGGACTGCCCGTTCCAGATGTCATTTTGGTGCTGAAATCAGAAATGCTCACTGTTTAATCGATGTTCAGTTAGTACGCGCATTTTGCTCTTAGGCAACCCACAGTTAGTTGTGGTGGTCTGTTAAAAAAATTAACAGCAAAATAAAATAATTATTTTGTCTGTTTTTTTTAAGCTCAAAGTAACAAAAGGGATGACAGCTAGCCATTGACTGTGCCAGCTGCCAACCAAAAGTCTATAGCCTTAATTATACTTTGTTGCTTTAAGTAACTTTACTCAGGGTGATACAAAAAAAAGAAAAAAAAACAATCAGTTTTTATAGATATGAAATCTAGCTATAGAGAACAAAGACATTTTTTAAAAAAAATCAGGCTGTAAATAAATTTAGTTTTGCTGTGAAGGTTTAATATTTTAACACGAGAAATTTACTCATTTTTAGAGCAAGCCCCCTGTGGTTAGTCAACAAACTGCAACTTTTAGAGTGCCGCGCTTGGAAGTTCATGACAGGGCATGTTTCCTTGGGAGCACTGTAGCTACTGCTCCTTGTTCTGTTCATAGCCTGTTTCAAAGATCAACAGATGTGACATCATCCAGAAATCCCTTACCCTACCTTTAAAAGTCATATTTTAAGGCAGGCAATGAGGTTTTCCAAACTTTTACAAAGTAGACTTCAACATTAAAACCAAACTAAATTTTTTGCTCCCCGAACATTAATTATTCAGGCGTCTCAACCTAACCAAGCAGCAAGGGACTGAAAAGTAATACAGTTTAATCACTGATTTTCCAATACGAAGATGAGTACTTGCAAGTATTTGATTTGATGAAGTCTAGGCGGACTCAATGACTTCAACCTTTGTTAAGAGAGTAATTTGTGCCAAGGGTTCATTGGCCTCACACGGTTTTTAAAAAATTATTTTTGATATCACTCAGTAAAATAGTCAAAGGTTTTTGTGTGAGGCAGACATCACTTCTGCTGTGCCACTGCTGCAGCAATGTCCGAGGCAGCCCATTTGACCTTCAGCATGCCTGGACCAATGTCTAATTAAATTAAATCTCTCTGATACCTCTCATAGCTCTGGAAAATTTGAGATAACTGCAAAGAAAAGTGGCGGACAAAAAAAGAAATCTTTATTCATGCATAATTTGTCAAATCTAGGTCTTTTGCCTCCATTCACTGTTCTCCTTTTTGTATCTGTTATCTCCTGCTGCTCCCTGTGACACCCTGAACATCTGTAAAAGATGGAAAAGAAACGTGCCATTGGTACATGTTATGCAGTCCTGCTGTTGATTTACTGACAGAACCTGGTACCTGGGCAAAGCCATGAATAATTAACTTGATTGGAATAATGAAGAAAATATATTAATTTATAGTTTTTGACTAATAGTTTCCTGTGAGATTGTGTTGTTATAATGCTGGACCTGTATGTGTGTAATCCATTTACCTGTTATCAAGGGAATTTATGTAATTTAACATTATTAGAGTAACAGTAACATCATGAAAGGATGCAAAACAAGACATATCTACTAAAAATCACACCCATGCACAAGCGGAGTATGAGGTCACAATATTAGACTCATTTTGAGTGTTTTTCTGGCAATGATCCCAACCTGGAGGCTGCTAAAGCAATTAATTATTGATGAACTCACATGTAAGTCAATAATGCAAATATGCAGACTACCCCAGTGGCTTGTGGCAAACAACACATGAGCAAACAATGACAGAAATGAACAAAGACAGACACATTTGTTTGAATTTGGTCTCTGATCAGTCTCTTGTGCAGCTCCAGTGTGGAAAAGCATGTTTCTTGGTTTTGTATGTATACATACATACATACATACATACATACATACATACATACATACATACATACATACATACATATATATATATATAT
>JAOWBL010029925.1:0-22241 GCA_028564865.1 Zenarchopterus dispar
TGTAGTTAAACCCAGATTGTCACCCAGTGGTTAAAATGTATCATACAGAGGTATTAGATGCTTTTTTTTCCACGACAAGGTACAGTTGTTTGTCTTTCAGAGGAACAAAGGATTTTTCTGGATAAAAGTACCAGCTGCCACTATGATATGTGTTTTTTTTTTTTTTTTGGGCCTCATCTTTGAAGTCATTGTAGCGTTCGCAGTAACCCTTTTTTCAGACTTGAGAAGTGCACTGAACAACACAAGGCCTGTTTCCTGCACAACTTTGTGATGTACAAATGTTTTGTAAGTGGGTGAACATGTCAGATACTGAGGGAAAGCTGGCAGCATTTTACAGTACAGCTTCAACAACGATGAAATAAAAGTTGCAAAATTCCCTTTTTTATAGTGACATGAGCCCATCCCTCCCTCTGTCACTGGCTCAAACTGGTAGTCTCTGTCTGCTTCCAGATGCTGGTCATGGGCATTTATTGCTCCAGATGTTCTGCAAGCATCATTGATTTTATGTAATGATCAAGTGCCGACTGGTGTCCATCGTGATTCAACATAACCTTATCTGTCATTTTTCTCATAAAAAACATTGTGTTTAATGCTAACATTTGGTCATCCAGTGCAAGACAATTGATAAAAAATATAAATTACCAACAAGTAATTAAAAGTACTGATATATAAGCTAAAAACTTGCTAAAACTGAATTACAAATGAGTAGATATTTGTTCTTCAAGACTAAACCCCAATCTCAAAAAAGTTGGTACACTGTGTAAAGTGTAAATAAAAATGATCTGCAGATCTCATCAACCTGTATTTTATTCCGAATAGATCATTGAAATCATCGGAAGTCGAGACAATTTACCATTTCATGACAACTATTGACTCATTGTCTCAATAAAGATGGAAGACTTTTCATTGCACAGAACTACAGTGAAATAAAGGTGCATCTCCATAATGTGCTCATCTAGATACAAATAATATACAAAATATATAAAAATGATATAAAATAACAAAATAGACAGTATATAAATAAAAAACCCAACTATTTAAAGGCCTCGGGGCCATCCAATTTTGCATACAAAATGAGCTATATATGTACAGACACTTAGAAAACTTGCAACTGAGCAGGGCACGTGCACAGTTTATTGCACTTGTGTGTTCAATATTGCACATGTATTATTGTGAAATTTGGAGAGTACAGTTTGTGAGTGCTTATGGTTCTGACAACCCAAAAAAGCTGTTTGCCATCCTGGCTTTTTGAGCTTTCATTGACCTACATCTCCTGCCCAGAAGGGAGCAGGTCAAACAGGTGGAGGGCTGGATGGGAGGAGTCAGACAGGATAGTCTTGACCCATCTGAGACCCCACGAGGTGGTGATCTCCTCCAGGTGGGGAAGGCTGTGCTGATCAGAGCTGCAGAGCTTTGCTGTTTGCAGCTGAACTTCCTGCTTACCAAGCTGTGATGCAGTTTGTGAGAACGCTCTCAATGGTTGTTTTTCTCCCAGCCTGTTTCTCTTCAGTATTCTCAGGACGTGAATGAGCGTTGGCCTCAAAGCGAGCAAAGAAGATAATAAGTTCCTCTGTCCACGAAGCTTCTGCACAAGCGATGGAGATGTTGGTGCCCTTGTAATTTGTTAGATTCTGCATGCCCTGCCCCACCTGCCATCTCTAAAAAGTTAGAACAGGGGGAGCCTGACCCAAGACTGGACCTGACCCAACATGTTTATCTTGAACACTTGATTCCAAGTGTGTATCTTATCAACAGCATACTCAGACAAATCATCTTCTTTTGGCATCTTAGGTACTTTGGCATCACCACACTGGTTCTTTGTGTTCTGCCTGTTTGTTTTGCCCTTTCTGACTTAACTTCTCCAGTTATCTGGGCTGGGATCTGAATACACTGGCTTGTGACCACCAGCTGGGGAGTGGGGGTGGGGGGTTTCTTGGGCTTCCTGACTGCTGCGTTCCTTCCAGAGTGTCTGCTTTCACTCAAGTTCCTTCCACTAACACCCTCAAAACACGAGCGAGGGAGCGAATGATGACTCTTCTGTCAGATGTTTCTCTCCATCCATCTAGAGGCCTGAGATAGATGGATCACCCACAAAACACAAAAAAACTCCCATGGTTCTTTTTTTAAACATGGGAGTTTTTTTTTTTTTGTTTATATCCTTGTTTCGTTTCTTCTTCTTCTTCTTAAGTCTGTTAATTTGAAGATGTATTTATTTTTAAAATTTTTCTTCTCTCCACATTCTTCCTACAAACTATGTCTATTATTCCATATTTTTGTATGTATTTCTGTTTTATCAAGCAAATTAATAATAATACTTGTGGAATACATTAAAGCAGCACAAAAGAGATGTTATTTTCAATGTTAAAAAAAACTTTTTTGTCAAAATATTGTGTCCATATTTTTAGGAAATTCTACCCAAAGTAACTTTGGACTTCCACCCCGGTTGCCTATAGCAACGAGCTGGTGTTGCTTTACAGCATTATGTCACACATCAGTTACCAAACAAAAAAAGTAACATAACCTCCAGGCCTATAGGGGGAGCTACCTAGTTGAAAGCTGCAAACGCTCCTTCGTTCTGCTTTAAAAGTCTGTCCATTCCAAAAGGAGCTGAAAAAGAACTTGTTCTCCGCATCCCTTTATCACCTTACTGTTATTTCCAGGAATACTTCCTCAGGTCGCAGATGCCTGTTTCCATGGAGACAGACGGTTTGCTTCTCCCATGCTGCATCCCAGGTTGTCGTAACTCCATCACACCAGGCCTGCCGTTCATGATATGCAAGCAAAAGATGCCGTGTGTAAGAAAATGCTAAACCCTGCATTTAGTATGAAGCCTCAATTATATATATATTTTTTAACTCTTGGCTGAACGATGCACATTGTTTTATCTTTTCTGTCTCCTTCCAGACTAATGGCGTGACTTGCGATGGGCCTCTGTGTGTGAAATGCGTGTGGATGCGCATCGGGCCCACCGCATTCCTCATGTCAGACGACATGTCTTCATGAAACGACAGAGACTTGGCTTGTTCGGCGACGACGTGTTTGTACAGCAGCTTTACAGCATTTTCGGAGATACAGCTTTCTGGTGAAGATCCACTTCAAGCTGTCACCAGAGACACGAGAGACTGAGAAGCAGTTTCACTTTTTTATTGTCTGAGACATGTATGTTGATGTAATAGCAGTGGAGTTGCAAAGTGCAACCGGATGTCTTCTGTTATTGTGTGACATACTCTTAAAGATGAAAAACTGCTCACTTTGGAGGTTTGATCATTTCAGAAGTTTTTACAAATAACTGGAGTAACTGTTTAAATTTCAGGGGAGAATGCTTCATGTCTGCACTAGTTTTGTAACAATGAAGTTTTATTATGAGCCAGGCAATTGGTTAATCAATGACTACATTCTTGAACTATGTGCTCTGGACATCTGGAACAAATTAGCCTTAATTTCTCTGGAACTCTGATAATGTGTTGAAATTTGACGAAATGGCATGAGGAAATCTTTTTGCTGACCAAATGTTTTTCTATTCCTCCTGAAGGTTGGAGATTATTTTTGTATCATGTTTGTTTGCACAGTTACGAATAAAAAAGTGAGAAGGAAATGAAATATACTTTTATTTTTAACATTTACTCTTTTGAATTGCGACTGCAGGGAAATCCGGTAATAGTTGTGAGAAATAAAGCTCTTTTTAAAAATGCTTTTATGTTAATGTGCATCCAGTGATAACTTTAATATGAATTTGGAAATTGAACATAATGTTAATAAAAAGTAATGAAGTAATTTAATGCAGAAAACGACCAACCTTTTTGATAGGTGTTTTAAATAACAAATAGTTCTCTTGCAGTGGTGCTGAAGGTATATTTCTGTGCCAGGCCTGTAGCTGTGAAAGTTAACATCATGATCTCTGTTACCTTATGTAATCTACCGTATTTTTCGGACTATAAGTCGCACTTTTTTCATGGTTTTGCTGGTCCTGCAACTTAGACTCAGGTGGGACTTACATATTAAAATATAGAATTTCACATTTTTGTTACTTTCATACTGACAGCCGCGAGAGGGCGCTCTAGGCTTGTGTGCCACTACCTGTTACTCCTATTACTACCACTGAAATAAAAAACGTAACCATAAACTTATAAAGAGGATTGAGATCATTATGTATTCTTTAGCTGCTGCGACTTATGCTCCGGAGCGATTTATAGTCCGGAAAATACGGTACACAAAGCATGGAAAAAGTGAACAGAATCGGTCCAAGTCCAGAACCCTGTGGAACACCGCATTTACATGGACAAAAAACTGATAAAGGTGACCTAAGCCAGTCAAAAGCAGAACCGCTGTGCTCGAGTCTTCACAATAAAATATTCTGGTCGATGGTGTCAAAATCTCCACGGAGGTCCAACAGAACAAGCACAGAGAGAAGACCACGATCAGAGGCAATGAGGAGGTGATTTTTAACTTTAAACAGTTTCAGTGCTGTGATGAATCATATATTTGGATTAAAACTTATATGGTCAATTAGTTGTTTCCAAGAATTTTGGATATAAAAGGAAGGAGGAGTGGTTACACAACAACTAATTTCAACAACTGCGATACATAAGTAAGTAAGGAGTTAATGAGGGGTTTGGATATCTTTAAACCATTTAGCTGGGATGGGGTCTTAACATGTTAATCCTCTCCAAGACTTGTTTAATGGCAAATACTCAGTGGTAAAAGAATATACGTATTTGAAACAGAGTAATCATCGTTCTCTAAAAACATCCATAGGAGAATGTATTTATCTTGTTTTTCTCCGACACAGTTTTAATAGTTAAAAAAGTTCAGCAGCCCAAAGGACTTTGATCATGTTAAAGTATCAGTTTAAATTCAATTTACTCTGAAGAGTAGCTGCTGCCACATCTGACTGAGCTCCCCCAACAGCTTTTGAGTAACTTGACACTTGTGGATCGTGTTACAGTACTGGTATGTTCTACACGGGGACCCAAGTTCAAGATCTGGGCCAAAGTTGAGCCAAAGTTCACAAGATAGATTTGATACAAAGTGCTGTGAGGGCCAGGCGTGGACCTAATGCTCAAAGATCTGGTCCATGGCTGAGGGATATGTGGGTGAGTTTAGGCAGCATCAGTCAACTCCATTCAATGCTGTCAGTGAAAGTCAAATGTGGACAAAAGAAAAGTGTAGATATGGGTCCAGTTTTGGACCACCAACCCCGGCACCTTCTATCTAGCCCAGCTGGCAGACCTTCATCCATGGACGAAGACAGATGCTGCCGGCTCTCTGGGCCTTTGGTCCACACCTGGAAGTGCTTTCCTTTTGTCCTTCTGCAAATGTAATGTCTTTAACATCAGGGTCAAAAGAATGTGATTTTTATTTTAAGCCAGTCCCTGGCTTCAAGTTGTGGTTTTGACTTTCAAACTTCATCTCATTCTCGCAAATGTTCTGCACATTTTCTACTCCACTTTGATTTGTTTCTGCTTATATGTACTACCTTCTTTTTCAAATGTAAGTTTGTTAAATTGCAGTATCGTGTGACAAGTTTTTAGCAGCTCATGGAGGCCGTTGGGATTTCCTTTCACGTGTCAATGGTCAGTGAAGACACATCTAAGTGTAAAAAAAAAGTCAGATGGTTTAGATAATTCATCACCCATCTGCTCAGTTAAGACACAGGAAATGTGAAGTGGCATCCCACTTCACAAGATAAGACTTGAAATGCATCTGAGGTATTTTCTAATGCTCTTAGAACTCAAGACAGAACAAATACTGAAATAGACAACAATTTTTCTGAGCTTAAGAGTATGAAGTTGGGTTACTGAAGTAATTACCAACTCAGAAACTCTGACATGGCACAATCCAGTATCTTTATTTGGAAGCGTCTACTGCAGTATTGAGATAAGGTTATTCAGTTTCAGTCTTTCTGGTAAACGTTGCCAGAGATCAAATGAGTGGGTAAAATTCTGCTAAACCCAGTGAAGTTGGTTGAAAGAATTATGAAAAAAGGTGATAAAGAAATTCTGAGAACAAATGCATTTCTGTTAAAAAAAAAAAAAATCAGCACTGAGTGGACACATCCTCTATATGCAGAAACGAATTCATTAGGGGAAAAAAAACACTTTGGTGGGTTAACATGGCTGTGTGACGCATGGAGCAACATCACAAGTGTCTACACTGCATCTAGAAAAGTTGAACATGGTTTGTGCTCTCCCCTGCCGTGGACTCAAACACCTTACAAAACAGACATGTTTACATAAAACACATGCTTCCTGCACTTTAGCAGACATCAGCTTGACAGCAACTAATTTAAAGAGCTGCATTATCCAGATTCCACACGCATTTGTTGTCCCTCTAAAGTGGGCAGCTTAAAGCTTTGAGTGATTTCTAGAAGTAAGTGGTGTGGAAGAGAAGGATGTGGTCCAGACGAAACCTCCGTTGCCTTAAAGCCGGCTGCCGTGAGCTGAGCTGCAATGACGTGATGGAAAATGGTGTTTTTGTACTGTTAAGGTGAAATTTGGGTGAATACATGCAAGAGCCATTTTAGTCAGACTTTAGGAATGTATTTCTGAGAATATGTATGCTTGTGTGTGTGGCGTGAAACCCACATGATGTAAATAACAAAAATGGAACAAAAATGGCGAATTAAGACCTTTGATGCCTGATGTTGCATATTTGATACATACCCATCTGAGACCTCTGCAGCATCCCCAGAGTCAAAATAATAACAACAAAAAGGATTTGTACAATTAAAAAAATTCTAAAAAAATAGATACACTTCATAGAAATATAAAAGAAATGACTTAATGTATTCACAGAGGTACAAAAAAAATCAATTAGAAATCTTTTAAAAACAGGACTGGGGCTATGTTTTAGTGCAATACATTTTAAACAGTTTAAATGTACAAAATTATAATTTTCTGTGTATTATTCCACATATCAGGCATCAAGGGGTTAAGTCACATGCTGACAAAGTGATTCTAAACCACTGATGACATTTCACAAACAACTAACTTTAAAAGGGAAAACAACACAAGAGAAATGAGCTGAACTCTCTCTACGCAGGCACCAGCCTCGCCCTGACGTCCGCTGGAAACGGGCCAACGCTCCACCGGTAATCCAGCTGCGAGGGCCTCCCTCGTCCTCTCTCGGTCTCCTAGGAGACGCAGCGTCCCCGGCAACCAGGCAGTCCTCATCTGGAGCCGACGGCGACGTCGGGTTTGCTCACGGGCGCCGCCCCTGCGGCTCGATGCATCAGCAGGTCGGTGGTGGTTCCTGGTAACCAGCGGTGGCCACGCTGACCTGGAGCCGCAGCTGCAGTCGGCTCAGTCCAACGCCGATCGGGGAGGTAGAGGAGCAGCTGCACATCCGCAGGGACCTCTACCCTCTGACAGGCCACTGACATCACCTTTACACATGTTTGTAAAACAATAAGCTCTGCAAAGCCTGCTGGGGAATTGAGTCCCTTTCATGGCTTTGCTGTTGATGCGAAGCCTTTCTTTGTCAGCGTCTCCATTGATCCAGCATAGTTGCTTGAATAATCATGCTGAACAGCTGTTTGGCCATTATATACAGCACAAATTTAGAAATAAAACTCAAGCCCTGAGGTCCGGGGAAATGTTTACATTCACGGTAGAGATCTGTCAAGCTCAGCGCTCTCCCCTGCACAGCTTGGAGAACCTTCAAGGACTCTGCCATCGGAGTCCTTCAGGGACCCCTTCCCTGGTGAATGATTTAACTGAGCCATTTCCTCTTGTGTGCTGGGCGGCGGGACGTGTCTTTTTCTCCTTATGAGATATAAAGAAAATGGTAAAGATTGAGACTGGCAGGCAACTGGAGCAAGTAAACCAAGACTCGTGATCTCTGGTGGACGTCTGTCCTCTGACATTCAGATTACCTGTGATAGAAGAAGACCAAGATCACGGCGGCGGCGAGGAAGATGATCCCCATTGTCACACAGGTCACAGTTACTTTAATTTCTTGCAGAGAAAAAAAATATTAGGCAGTAAATTTGCATGCTCTTTATTCACCCTTCCTTTTAGATAACAGACAGTCAAAGTAGGAGAAAATGAAATGTACTCTTATAAAACACTTCTTTAGTCCCAGATCTTTACCTTTTGAGTCTGCAGTCAGCATCTTTCCTGAGGCAGACTGTGACGTGGAAGTCACTGTTAACAAGAAAACAAGTTTACTTCTACTAGTATTTCTAAACCCATAATTCCTACTCCTATGACTCCATCCTTAAACAAACACATCTGTTACTACGCTATCGCTACGACGGACTACTGTTGGAGACGCAGCGTCTCCATGCATGCACTCGCCGTTTTAAAGGAACTATGTGATACAGGAAAAAAAAAAGTCTACGAAGATTTGAAATGCCAGAGAACTAATTCAAAACTAAAAATACAAGCAAGGTCAGCCAGTGACTGAGAGCAGACGGTTTCAGATGAGACTAGACCTGCTGAAACGTTACGAAGAGTCTGTCAAACATCTGGATGGAGTCGTGAGGATTATCGCTGTGACTGCAAAAACCAGAGCATCATTCGTACACAGAGCAAGAAAGCTTTCACTTTGTATAACTGCTCTCCTCGAGGAGTAAAGTCTGCATTTAAACATGAATAACTATTCGTGTTAGTTAGTGTTTAACTGAACTGATTATAATCGGCATACATAGCAAACACTATTTAAAATTTTCTTACATGTGCTTTGTGTTGACGTTGAGACGTTCAGATCAGCTGAAACACAACAAACACAGTTATTTCATCCATTTGCAATCAGTAAACAATTAACTTTTAAATTCGCCTGTTTTTCTGAGATAAGAAAATGTGTTTTTGTTCAAGCAGAAACAAGTCTTATAAATATTCACCGAAACAAAACACGTCCTGACTGGGTTCATGTTCCCCGCTTTTTATTTACAGACATAAAGAAATGTTTTTTTTAAAAAATCTCTCTTCTATTGTTTGTACAGCTAAATAACATCTTTAAAATTAGGTGCAAACATCCGGTCAAAACGTGTGACAGATGTGTTGCCACTCTCCGAATGTGTTAGAATGTGAAAAACACATGTGTGAAAGCAAGGGTGTATATTTGCTTTTGGCGTTGGTGGGGACATGTTTGAATCCTCTATAAAAAGAGATAAAGGGAGATTCTTTATCATGTTATTGATCGGGGGTGTTCAGCTAAGTTTGAGGAGGGTCCAGTTCCTCAAGTCTGTCCCTCGGTGGGTCCGGAACAACTGCATAATGCACAAAGATATGATTCATGGAAAAAATATAGTGGTAACTTCGACATTTTATCAAACATCTTGTTGTTGTTTTTTTTAAAGTTAAAGGTTGATTTTTAAAAATTATTTAATTCTTATTTTATTTTTTTTATAACGGTTATAACATGTAACTTAGAACTGTTTATTTTCTCTTAACTTCTTTTATTAGGGAGAAATGAGCTTTTCTTTCCCTGCAATAATTTTGAACCTTGAGAAGAATAGTTTGTCCACTTCTCAAGCAGAAATACAAATATCCCGGACATTTTCTGTGGTTTTATTATTTCCTGATAGTTGCACTTAAATGCTGTCGCCGGCGACCGAAAATGCGACGCGTTCTTTGAAATACCGTAACTCTTCGACCGTTTACATTTTTTATATTTAGTTTATTTTAAAGGAGATAATACAATGTCATAAAACACGTGATTACACATGGTTTTTTTAAAAAAAAAGCCAGAATTAGCCAAAAGGCTAGTTTTCATCTGTAGTCCCCTGGCCATGATGTAAAAAAGCAGTCATTTTCGACATAATTTTAACGGATCTTTAAGTCGGAGAAGCGCAGCTTTGCGCCCATTTACAACACGTTACGGTAGTGACGGCGGTCTAGCGGAGAAGGTGATTGAACCCTTTATGTGTATCAATTAACAAGCTGGCACGGCGTTTATTTCCTTTTTTTTTTGTAAAGGACGGAGTCAACATCATTGGGAGGGAAAATTTCATAATCGGCGGATACTGCAGGGGACACGTCCGCACTGTCCACGCTAATTCCACGCCCTTGTGTGAGAGGTTCTGAACAGGAAGCGTCCATCATGTTAGCAGAACTTCTCTCGACTAACAATAATTCAGTTATGCGTCGTTAGGGGCGTGGCCTCTTGATTGACAGCAGGCTATAGCCAATGACTAGCTGTAAACACTTTAGCTACTTAGCAGCGTTTTGACTGGACTTCCGAGTTGTGAATAAAGACCTAACAGAGAATTTGTATTTTTATTTTAAAGACAGTACAGCTTTTTGTGCAGATAACTGTTTAAAGGAACTGCTGCAACCTGGAAGGGTTTCTGGGAGGAAAATTAAAAACGCAACCTGAAGCAGCTGTCCTCCCTGCTCTTTGGCGGCTGCTAGCCAGAGCTGAAGCTCAGCTTTAAGCCAGCTGGACTGGCTTCTGCCTCTGACAGCAGTTTTGTCCTTCAGATGAGGAACAGTCATCTTGAAACATTTTAGGAAACTTTCGTGTTGACTATTTTGACCACTAGCCAACAATACAAAGGAGTGCTGCCAGAGCTGAAGCCAGAAACAGCAGAGGCCTACTGGGAAATGTAGTCACTTGGCCAGCTGCAACCAGTGTAGTCATGTTTCATTTTTAATTTAATCAGGTGAAATGGATTCTTTGGTAAAACATTGCTGAGTGAACTAAGATGTTTACTTGGTAAGGGTGTTGCCTCAGTACGGAAACCTGCAATAGGCTGTCCTAAAATTCACCAGATGTTGCTAAATAACATCATTATGTAATTTGTATAATTTACAAAAAGCTCAACGCTGAAGAAGATGGGGAAAAGCATCTTTAGTTTAGACAGATTATTGCGATTGCCACTAACGCTGTGGAGAAAATAGTCAGATGCTGAAGGCAGCGGATGATCACTCAGATGATTATTCTGGGGCAAAGCCCACATGTACTGCATGATTAAGTATTGTTACTGCAGCATATTCATGAGGCCAAAAACAGCTGAAACTAGATTTTGATGACTTTAGATTGACCGACTCCGTCACATCTAGCGCTGCCAGAGACGTGCAGATGCTCAAAAAGTGTTTCCATTAAACTTTTGTGATAAACTGAATTATCAAATCACCTGAAAAACCACCTAGATAAAGCGTAAAAAGCTTTTTGCGTAATGTGGGGTTATTTTCGATTTAGAGTCATTTCCATTACAGGTTTTCTTTTTTGATATTTGGGTTTTGTGCAGATCAGGGGGTGATGGAAACTACAGATGGACTATATGTGTCAGGAACTTTCCATGATTTAAGATCAGTCTGTCACCTGTATGATCGAGGGTGCTTATGGGTTAATATGTTTGGAACTACATAAAAATTTTCTTTTGTCAGTTTTTAAAAAAAAAAAAAACCGTAATATCATCATTCAGTGCAGGTGGATTCAGGGATGTGTGGCGAGTGTGATGTTGCTATGGCGCTCAGCAACAAGATCCATAATCAAACACTGAGCAAGGAAACGTTTGTCCTGTTAATTCTTGCTAAATAATCATCCCAGAGTAATCTATATCAAACACACCACTTATATAGTGGCTTAAATAACTCTCAGGAAAGGATACATATAGGAAATCCAGCTGATAAGCATTTTTTTTGTTGTTTTTGTGCCAAAACAAGATTAAAGCGATAAGACTGTTTTCCTTTTGAACGATGTACTGCTACTTACTTGTGCTATTTTGTTCTGGTGGCAGTTTCGGATCACCTGAAACAACACACGACAAATGAGGACAGAAAGGAGCAGCCGATCCCGTTGATGTAATGAACTTCATGATTTTTAAACTCAACTCTCAGAATGAAATGATAAAAATCATATCCATAAGAAGAGATACTGACGTATACAGTTCAGGGTTGAAGTCGTCCACTGTAGTACGCCGTTCTGTTCCGTGCAGGTGGTGAGATTTGATGTTCCTGCTTCCCTCACGTATCCTTGCACACATGTGTAACGAAAATGTTCATCTTTCTGGAAGCAGGTGTTTGGCGGAGGCTCGGTTAGAGGCTTCTGAGGAATCACTGGACACGGGCAACTGTCTGAAAAACATGAACACATGACAAACTCACAGCAGGGAGGCAGAGATCCACACAGAGACTGACAAAAAAGGAGATCTAATTCATTCGTCTTCAATAACATGTAAAAAATAGGGAAGATCATTTTAAAAAAGAGCCTAAAGGGGTCTCAAAACCCACTCAATATAAAGACAGGTCACTAAGTTGGTAACACTGCCTGGTAAACACGGGTCAGACCAAACCAATAGTTTTGAAAAGTGTGTGGCGAGTGTGATGTTGCTATGGCGCTCAGCAACAAGATCCATAATCAAACACTGAGCAAGGAAACGTTTGTCCTGTTAATTCTTGCTAAATAATCATCCCAGAGTAATCTATATCAAACACACCACTTATATAGTGGCTTAAATAACTCTCAGGAAAGGATACATATAGGAAATCCAGCTGATAAGCATTTTTTTTGTTGTTTTTGTGCCAAAACAAGATTAAAGCGATAAGACTGTTTTCCTTTTGAACGATGTACTGCTACTTACTTGTGCTATTTTGTTCTGGTGGCAGTTTCGGATCACCTGAAACAACACACGACAAATGAGGACAGAAAGGAGCAGCCGATCCCGTTGATGTAATGAACTTCATGATTTTTGAACTCAACTCTCAGAATAAAATGATAAAAATCATAACAATAAGAAGAGATACTGACGTATACAGTTCAGGGTTGAAGTCGTCCACTGTAGTACGCCGTTCTGTTCTTTGCAGGTGATGAGATTCGATGTTCCAGCTTCCCTCACGTATCGTTGCACACATGTGTAACGAAAACGTCCACCTTTCTGGAAGCAGGTGTTTGGCGGAGGCTCGGTTAGAGACTTCTGAGGAATCACTGGACACGGACAACTGTCTGAAAAACATGAACACATGACAAACTCACAGCAGGGAGGCAGAGATCCACACAGAGACTGAAAAAAAAGGAGATCTCATTATTTTGTGACTTAAAGATCTATGAAGGAGTTTAATTTCAGCATTTCTGTTTTTTTGGTTCTTTATCTCAGACGGTACAATACGAAATAAACATTTCTTTCATCATTGTGCATGTTTAACATGCGTTTATTAAAGACACAAGTAATTTGAACATTTCTACAGCACTTTGGTCAACTGAGGTTGTTTTAAATGTGCTTGAGCAATAAACTTAGCTAGACTTGTCTATTATCAGCTTTTCAGAGCAGATCTTTTAATTCAGATTATTGGGAACTAAAAGATCTCACAAATAGGAGCAAATTAATTTTTTTTTAAACTGTAGATTTAAAAAGGATTCATATACTAGTTCTGTCTTTAGGCTCTTAAGAGGAAATCTCTTAGTAGTCTACTTAATTACTTTTTTGTAATTATTAATGTATTTTTATTTCCATCTTCACACAGCTTCACATGTTTTGTAATCTTGTTTTTAAGGTTGGATTCTCTCCTCTCACTTGGAAAGGGTCCAAGTTATATTTCAGAATGTGAACTAGTGGTCCTCCTCCCCTTAATGATCACAGGAATAAAAAGTGGTGAAATAAAAACCATTACTTTCATTCTTTGATATTACTGTGTTTTGAGCGTGCGCGTCTCTAAAAAGACCTTACTTCTGTCCGCGCCGGACGGCTGCGCAGCTCCACGCACAGGAACCATCAGGACGAAGACGAAACATAAAAAATCCAGATCCATCCCATAACTCTGTTGTTATTAGGGGATTAGGATTTCCAAGAGAAACGCTCGTCTGCTCCGGAGTCAGCGAGAAGAAACACTTTCGTTTTAAACCCGAGCGGCGCGTAGACACGCCTTGATGTCGCCGACCCGCGGTCACGTGACCCACCCCGACTCAGCTTTCTTTTTCTTTCTTTTTTAAAGAAAATGTTTCGATAAATAGTAGCGCCTTACGCCTAACTAATCTTTTTATTTTTTAACAGCAACAAAAATTTGCACCCCCTTCTCCCCTTTTTCTGTGTTCCTTACCACCGTTTGGTTGAAATGTTTTTGTCCCGCCAGAGAAGTTTTTCACTTCTCTAAAAGAAGCACCTAGAGGCAAATTGTATTGTAACAGATGCTACAAGAATAAAAGAGAATAAAACTGATTTGAACTGAATAAAGTCCTCTGCTGGAGCCTCTCAGCTCATGATAGGAGAAAGGCGATGGTCGGCAGTCCATCTCAGGGCCACATACATAGACAAACAACCGTGCACGCTCGCAGTCACACCTACAGGTGATTTCGACTCATCAGTAGACCCAACATGTTGTTGGACTGTGGGAGGAAGCTGGAGTACCCGGAGAGAACCCACGCAAGTACAAGGAGAACATGCAAACTCCACACAGAATCCTGCTGGGCTCAGCAGTCAAACCAGGAACCTTCTACCTGCCCGCCAAAGCTCCTATACCTTGAAATAAGCATCCAGTTTAAGTAAATAGTAGGGTTAAACACAATTTGTATTTTTTAATGCGTTAACTTTGAGAGACTGCTATAATATATGCAAGCTTGTCTGAATTGTGACCCAAAAGCATGAGGAAAAATGTGTTCTTCTTGGCCTTAAGTTTAAAAGATTTGTTTGGTGCAAAGTCAGTGCAGATCATCATCCAAGGAACCCCACACCCACAGCGAACCGCAGTGGGAATATCATTATGGTTCAATTGGGCCAGCAGTTCTTGTCAAAATAACAAAACGAATAGCTCAACATACTAATATATTAATAATAGTGATATTTTTGGCACAAAATTATCTGTCTTTGTCAAAAAGATGATGGGATGTATAAATGCGGCGACCTGGCGCCCTTCTTCATTTCGCTGCAATTTATTGAGAAGCACCTACACTCGAACCAAACACCGTTATGCTGGCTGGACCCCAGAAGGGTTTCATTCGTTCCTCGGGGCGATAAACAGGAGAGAATAGACAGAGAGAAAACAACAACTGTGCTGTAAAAGACAGATAAAGTGGGGCAATGAGCTTGTATCAGAGCTAGGCTAACCTCAACCCCTCATAAACCGGTGGCTCCCAACATTTTCTTTGCCAACACCCGCTCCCTGGCTAACAAAATGAATGCAATAAAGGTAGGGATTGTCAATAAATGTATAGATAGCTGTGTCATGAAGATAGCACAGGCCTGGCTGCATAGAAACATCCTGGACCAAGCTGTGTGCCTAAAGGGCTACACAATCCTCCGGTCAGACCGCACATCAGACTCCGGTAAGACAAGAGGAGGAGGTCTGTGTGTGTACATTAACAACAGCTGGTGCACAGACACTGGAGGTATCGAAAGACACTGTTGTCCAGACCTGGAGTATTTACTGTTAAAGCGTAAATCGTTCTATCTGGCCAGGAATGTCACAGTTGTGCTTGGAACTGCTGTGTACATCCACATGTGAACTAATGCTATTGCAGCTATGAGTAGGCTACATGACAGCATCAGCAAACAGCAGAACATGCACCCAGGGGGCTTCTTCATCATAGCTGGTGATTTCAACAGTACTGTGAAGACTGTGCTCCCCAGATTTTATGAGAATGTGGACATTAAAACCAGGAAGGGCAAAACACTAGATCAGCTCTACGCCAACATTTCGGGAGCCTACAAAGCCCATCCCTCCACCCACCTCAGGTACCTTTATAAGCCCCACATCTGCAGGTCTAAGACACAATATAGCTCAGTATTATTCTCAACACTGGTGTTCCCCAAGGCTGCCTCCTGATCCCGATCCTCTCCACACTATAGACCCACGACTGTGTTGGCACCAACAGTTCCAACACCTTTATCAAAATTGCTGATAACACCACCATCAAAGGACTGATCAATAACAACGATGAGGCACCATACAGTGATGAGGTCCAGACGATGCAAAGACAACCATCTCAACCCTAACACCAGGAAGACCAAAGAAATCAGCATCAATTTCAGGAAGGCGACGACCACACAGCACTCAGGCCTGAGCGTAAATGGGGAGGAGGTGGAGAGTGTCACAGACTTTTATATGAGTTCCTTCGACTGCACAAAGATCCTGAGCTGGACTATGAACATCACCCACTTCATCAAAAAAGCGTTCTTCTTGAGAACGCTGAAGAGGAACAAACTCCCTCCACCTCCGTGGACAGGTTCTTACGGACACAGCAGAGAGAAAACAGCTGCAGCTGGTCATCAAGACAACTCAGAGGACTGTTGGTGGCCCACTCCCACTTAGATGAGATCTATTTGATGAGACCATCTTTTCCGGTGGGCCACAGAGATCCGGAGCAACCCCACCCACCCAGGACACTCTGTTCACTTCCCTCTCCTCTGGGAGGTTCAGAGTCCTGAAAGCTTCTTCCCCATGGCTGGTAAAAGAATACCACAAGAAACATGACACCCCCCGACCCCCCACCCCCAATCACCCAACCACCCTGTGAAATAATATAGATTGCTCTTTTGAACTCTTAATAATTTTATATTTTTTTAGCTTGCCCAGTGACTTGAATAATTATATATTTATATACATAGACTGTATATATGTACATATGCATATCTGATCATATTCTATTCTATTCTAAAAGCTGAAAACTGAAAATAAGGATGAATTTCACTGTCCAACCCATCAATGACCCAAAGCACACATCAAAATCAACAAACACATGACTTCAGAAAAGGAAAGTCAAAGTAATGATGTGGTCCAGCGGACCTCTGGGGATCCCTTCACAATTTAACTTGAACTCTTTTTGCAAAGAAAAGTTAAATAAAATGTATGAAACAAAAAACCTAGGTTTTCTTTTATTTAAAATATTCCTGGAAAATTCATTTGGATTTTTGTTTGTTAGAATATTACATTAAATATTTAACAAGTCTCACTTTTTTTTTCCTGTCTTTACATTTTAAAACTTCTAATTTTATAATTGTTCATGAACTTTTTATATTCACATTCAAGACGTGATCAAAAATAGACTTTCATCTTTAAGCAAAGTACCTCAGTTTTCAGGAGCTCAAAAGTATTTGGATAAAACAACAATAATGTAAATATAACCAGTGTTTTGATACTTCGATTTATTACTTTTTTGAGGTCAACGATTGAAGTCTGGAGCCCTTTGACATCATCAAATTCTGAGTTTCCTGTCTGGAGATGTTTTTCAACTGGAACTACTTCTAAAATCACTGGCAGTCATTAATGCCCATACCATAAGACTACCTCCTCCGTGTCGAAGACATGACCTGCTCTGGATCATGAGCTGTTCATTATCTTTGTGCAGAAAAATCTGCTCCCTTAAATAATAAATCAGAGAGAATGAAAAATAACAAAACCCAAGGCGTCTTTTGCAGATTTATTTTAATTTGTCATCCACCAGAGGAATTTGTCAGAGAATGGTTAAAAAAAAATGATTTGCAGTCTCATTGCATCATTCCTAACATATAAATGATAGAGCAGCACATACCAGCGAGATAACAGCATATACAAACAAGATCTTGCTGTATGTCTCTGCAGTATTATTAAATTGTTTACAATGTGGCATAAACAAAGATAGAATGAGTGTCAAAGATACGCTAAGACACTTAGCAGTGAGGCAGTTCCTGGAATTAGGTAAAAGGTCAAATGACATCATGGTAATTAAAATTTATAACAGAACCTTCAACATGTTTTTCCTCTTCTTGTCATTATGCTTCAAGTTTTTCTTGATTTAATGCATCCAGTGAATCTGGGAGGAGGCTGATTTATGTTTTAGATATTCTCAGACAAAGCCTGTCTTTCCTGTTCTTCAATATTGCCGGTAATTTGAACCTTTATGAGGGCACCTCTTGATTGCAGATTGTGACAAGGATACACGTCTTTTCTCCAATATCCTTTCTTCTAGTTTATCAAATTGTTCGTCTTTTCACGTAGTTTTAATCTATATGAGGGTTATCGTTTGTATTTTTTTTTGCTTCATGTGTTTTGTTTTCTCCCTTTTTCCTTACCTCAGGCCTTTTGTTGTTTAGCTCTGTAGTGCTTTGGTTTTTTTTTTTTTTTTAAGGATTATACATAATATGGCCACACCTAGGGTTTTGGGTATCTCTGTAAGAGATCTGTGTCTTCCTGGACGTCGTATTTTGGTGGCTCCATGACAACTCAAACTCCATATCTGACATCAACTCCAGACCTTTTCATCTGCTTCATTTTTCTTGAAGTTATACAGTAATGGGCACTTGACCAAAGAACTTCATTTCAGTCAGTTGTTCAAATACTTCAAAATCGAGGTACTTTCCTTTAAATACCTTTAACTGCAAAATTTGAAATTTCATATTTTGTGGAGCCTCTTTGATGAAAGCTTAAAGTCTGCACGTTGACCACATTTTGCTTTTTTTTTTTTTTCAAATACATAGTAAAAATACATCATAAAAATTGCCAGATAGTTCTTGACCTGAATGTATAAGAAATTAAGATGGAAAGCTATAAGCGCGGGAATAATATTTTAAATTTTTTAGAGAATCTTTTGTGCTTCTTTTGAAGAAAAAGACTGAGGGAGGTTTTAGCAGCTTGTATTTGTGGATAGAAATAACCATTGTTCTCATAGAGAGCTTATGTCTTTACCTTGTGACACTGGTTCCTTGGCTCCTCTTTGAGATGCTGAGATGACCACATTCCAGTTTGTGTGAAGACTAGTGGAATTTCCTGTTGATAAAATATAAAGTTTACTCCTTCTATTATTTCTACATTCAGAGTCCTATAAAGAATGAGGAGTTACGTCGTGATGTTTTCACCCTGCATAGCATTTTACATCGCCATATGGAAAGGATCTGGTCTCGGTTGCTATGGTTACTTTGACAGCCAGAGTTAGAGACAGCAGCAGGCAGAAGGAGTAGCTTATTTCTTTGATTTTTGCAAAGATGACCAGTTTCTTGGCCACAAATCGATAGCCTTCTGAGTCATATCCCTCTTCTTGAGAAGATCACGGAGAGATTAGTGGCTTCAGGCTATCAGCAGAGACGTCACATACACATTTCAGTATCAGAATCACTTTATTACCATTGCCAGTAAACAGGTTTACAGACTAGGAAATTGCTCTGATGTGATGGTGCAGATAAAAACATGGAATAAAGTAAAAATAGAATAAAAATTTGTGGTAATCACTTCATCATAGCTTAGTCATAAAAGTCATTATTGATGTAAAAAGTTATAGAAGTCAAATGTGACGGTCCATTTGAAATCCAGCTATCGGAAAGTTGGTCATTTAATTACAGATGTTGAGATATGACACTTCTGGCAACTTGGTGACATCACACAGTCTGACTGGACATTCTTCAATCACAATCAAACAAAATGTGTTTTTATAACGGTGGTGATTGTAGCTTAGCGATAGCTTTAAGCAACAGTTCACCTGACAGGTCTCAAAGCAACAGTTTGGTCTTATCGAACGCCTGTATTCAAGCAAATACTTCAAAAGTTTTATTGATGGCCATTACAATTTGTATGGCTTATTTTCATGGAAACAGGGGCACAAATTCAAAATACGTGGATGTGTTGTACTCCTATACATTCCTTTCAAGATGGCAGCAGCAGACGTGACGTAAACTTCTCATTCTCTTAAATACATTTGTTACTTCACTACAGCAAACAGCGAGAAACTAAATCATGCTTTGGTATGGAGCATCTCTGTGGAGCATTTTCATGCAGCCGTTCACAGTTCACATGCACCTGGTCTGAAATAGCACAAAACTACGAAAAACTAAGTATATATGCAAGACTTTGGGTTAACGTTTGTTTTTACAAAGTTTAATAACATGAATAATTCTGTTAACTTAATTTTTGTTTTGTTTTGTTGTTTTTGGTAATAACTGTGCTTCTACAGTAACCTGACAGTAATTATACAACAATGAAAGCTGATGCTGCACACTAACTGCACCACTACAGCTACTGCCACCCAGCATCTTTTATAAGAGGGACCCAGATGGGCTCCAGCTTTCATAGTGGCTCTGTGTGAGATCTACCTCGTTTTTAGTTCATTTTCTGATATTAAAACTATATGGGACCCTCACAAGTTTCTCTTTGGGTCCATTTAGCCCCTTTGCATCCTGTATAAGCTACATATTTTTCACTTTTAGGGCTCAGAATACTGACACCATATGGGATCCATGTCGAATCCAAGTTCACCTTTAACCCTGATGGGGCCTACATGTTTGCATAGCAACAGTCAGTAGGCCTTGAAAGGACAAAACCTTTTTGTTGTTGTTGTTTTTTTAGATTATCTATGTTTCCTTTTCCTACTGTAGTCTTAAAATGTCATTATATTTAATCTGTAATCCAATTGGTTTCAGTCTGATTTAAGAAATAATTTTCCATCAGGAAACTTCTCAGTTGATTTGTTACTTTGACTTGAACTCATGCTGGCTACATCCATCTGAAACAACTCACTTAGTTTTACTACAGTCACTAATGCAGCAGCCACTTCATCAAAGTAATCAGGGGTTAAAGAGGGCAAAGGTCATCAGGGACACAACTTCTCCAACTCATTCGAAACAACTAAAACTCTTAGGACTACCCCAGTAGAGGTACAGTTTGTTGTGTCTGATGCCAGGGTCTGACATGTTAACTGGCTTGTGATGTGCTGCTCCCATGTGGGCAGAAGTGGTAGTACTATATAGCGTGGCTTCAGTAATTTGTGTGGCAATAAATGATAATAATAATAATAAAATTCCTAAATAATGAATACAACTACTTGATGTATTCACCGAGATATAAAAATATTAATTAGAAAACTGTTAATGACAAGTTGGGGGTGGTTTAATTTCAATACATAATAAACACTTCAAATTAAAAAAATAAATAAATAAATTTCTGTGTATTATGTCATATACAAGCAAGCCTATGCAGCAATACCACTTCTGACTACATGGGGGCATCTGGATCCGCTGTATTTACAAAACAGCCACTGACTGCTAATGTGTGGGGTTGGTTCAGTGTGTAGTACCACTTTATCACTTTACATGCACACTTTGGTGCGTTTTTGGTTGTGACTCATTAGGTTTCATGCAATAGGCTGCCCTCATGTGGTCAGATGTAGTATTGCTACATAGCATTGCTTTAACAGCTTTTGGCTCTCAGAGTCATTTAAACAGTTTTAAAAAATCACATTGAGCCCAGTAAACTTCATCTATCAAATTAGGCAGCATGCTCCACGGAGAAAAGAGCAACTAAAATGTCACATAAACGTGAGATACTTCTACCTTTTTGCGCAATGGCTTTCTTAACTGATATTATATCGATGTCCACCATAACGCTGCCACTAATGTTTACTATCCACATCTTTGTGTGTAGAAGTATTGGCTCCTGACAGCATTACCTGTTAACATGACCAACCCTGTAACCACATAAGCTTCAACAGCATGACAAATCCCAGTTTAACCCCTGATTACAACCACAATGTTTGTATTATAACAGTAACAGCTGCGTATAATCTTTTCTGCAAACACAGTTGTTCCTGTGACTACTACTTTTTTTGTGAAGGGGTCAGGGGGGTTTTCATGCAAATACAAAACTCACTGACTGTAGTGGTGATGATGAAGTCTTGTGGAATATCGCTGTGGCTCTCTGCAAAAGAAAAATGAAAGGAAAAGAAAAAAAAACAGATAATCATTAATCATACAGAGAGCAATAAAACGTGGTCTGTTAATTCTACACAACACTCACATACTTGTTTAGATTACTTCATCGGGACATTACACACTGCAAAAAGCAGTCCCATCTAAAATGTGACAAAGCAACACACTACTTTCATTCTGATTAATATCGACTAATACCTGTGCTCTTTGGTTGTGCGGGGCTTTTGGGATCAGCTGAAACACAAAAATGGTGACAGTTCATTTATCAATTTGTATCTGATAAGCATAAAGTAAAGTGAGTTGACTGATCTGTTGACTGATCATTACACTTTCGACTTATCTACATTTTTGATGCACCATTTTTTTAAATTCATACGTTTTTTTGTTTTTTTTTTGTATATCCCCTCAATCTTCACCCCTCACTTTGCTCTCTTCCACCTATAAATTAATCTGGATTGTGAATAATGATCATTTCACATAAACAGCTTAAACCTGATCTTATGAATCTGATCTTTATCTGTAAGATGCTTTGGTATGACTTTTATTATGAAAAGTAAATCAAATTTTAGTGATCTGTATATACAGGAGTTTGCATGTTCTCGGCGTGCTTGTGAGGGTTTTCTTTGGAAACTTTGGGCCCTTCCCACAGACCAAAACTATGTGTGTCAAGTTAAATGGTGATACTGAATTC
>JAOWBL010029977.1:0-30041 GCA_028564865.1 Zenarchopterus dispar
ATCATGAATTTACTGTATGTCTGTGTTCTAGCAACAGCCGAAGTCGATGCAGAAGTCACGTGTGCCTCTGAAATGCCCACTTAAACATCTGAGTTAAAAGCAGGAAATGCATCACCTGTCGCCAGAATGGGCATCGCCATTTCTGACATATGTAGGTGGAACAGTTACAGAAGGAATGGTCACAACTACAACCTGAACTGGATTGAGAGAGTGAGGTTGTGAAAGTTTTCCAGGGGCATAAATGTTTCAAGTTTCAGGAGAGAGAGTCCCCCGATGATAAAACCCAGCACCACTCAGCCTAGCAGACACTGCTAGAGCTTTCTCAAATCTCTGAATCCAGGAATGAATAGCTCCCATACATCACTGGAAAAAGGAGGGGCAGGTCAACACAAAAAGCGGGAGTTCATATTCCTTGGGTGAGGAGGCTTTGAGTCAACAGCGTCTACATCCCCTTGTACAGTTGCAAGGAAATATTTTCTCAATCAGTCATTTTGTGATGGAGGAGAAGAAAAACATAACCAAAAATAGCCCAGCTCATAGTCATCGTCAGCTTGGTAAACGCAGCACACTTGCTAGACAAATGCACAAAAGATACGCACGCAAGTAAAAGTAGAGAAAAAAGTCAATGCAAGCGAGGAAAGGCCAGAAGAAAAGAAATTGCCACTAATGTAAACAAACAAACAACAAAAACAACAACAACAAAAAAAACAGTAAATCATTGATTTGAGGGAGCGGGGGTGTGGTGGGGGTAGTAGGTCAGGGGGATGGGGGTTCAAAATCCCCCCTGACATGAACTACAGTTATATATGACCTCAGAAGATTATTCTTTACTTCCCAACAAAGAACATTGGGCTCTCGTGTGCTGCTTAACACGAATGTGCTGACAGGCTTGTCACTCCTCTCCTGCTGTGTCTAAAACTCTGCTGCAACAGCCTACAATACACCAGAAAACCCAAAACACTATTGTACTGTGCTTCCTTTTCCTTCCATATACAAAGTTCCTTTTTTAAAAAAAAGTTTGAACTCTTGGTATTACAGTGTTTGAAAACTTTCGCCCTGATTGAAGAGGGTTCATTCTTACTTTAGTTTATAATCTGAAAACAGGCTAAAGGGCTTCAACATAATAACGGTATCTGGCAAGGATGCAGGTGAGTGTCAACAAAAACCAGAATCATCCTCAACCTTGTGCTGTAATTAATTAGGTACTTTTGTTGTTGTTGTTGTTTATGTGTTTTACCCTGGAGGCCCAACTAAGTCCCCCTGCTCTTCTTTTGTTAGTTTTGTTTATAGTATTTTTATTCTCCTGGGTTTTTGGTTTTTCCTGCCTACTGCACTGTTTTTCATTAATACTTGCAACTCCTATGTCCTGAGTGTCCTGTATTTGGGTCCTACCCACCCCAAGTGTGACAACAAATAGTGAGTTTAACAGACAGCCCTCACAGGTCCCACAGGGTGGGTCAAAGTATAATCAGAGTGCTGATTATTTGTTAGAAAGGAAGCTGAAGGGCCTGCGTTAAAAAAAAAAGTTTAATCCAGGAAATGACTAAACCCAAACCTGTCCAGTTTTATAAAAAATACACTGGACTAGGCTTTTGACAACGATCTTCACTTCTGTATTAAGCAATGATCTCGACCCATAAGAGGCACAGTCCAATCAGTCTTTGTCTTTTTCCAGATGCATACCTGGTTGAATGAAGGAGGTAGCAATCCTGACTCAGAATAATATGCAGAGTGTATAAAGGGAGACAGTTCAGAAGAAGAAAAAATATGGGAACCTATCTAGACCAGGAGATATGCCTGATATGCCACATCAGCAAGATTGCTGATGTGATGTCCTACCTGCTAATTGGCTCCTCAAGTTTATCTCTCAAGCATTCAAGGAGATGAAGAATGCTGAGTCGTTCAAAAAAGCTTTCTATGACATTCAAGTCTGTGGCTTTTTCTGATAAATACAAATTTTAATAGAAAACTTTAAATTTCTCATTAAAATCATCCTTATAACTTTACTTAATCTTATAAATCCAACCTCACTTCTTGTAAACTACGCAACTGGTTGGGGTGGAGTTTGTCTTATTTTTCACCTTGCTCATAGAAATTGTTGCTGCTCTGAGGCAGCTGGGTTTTGAAGTGATGAGAGGAAGGAAAATAAACTTAGTTTGGAGTTTTAAGCATTTTTTTGTATAGTTCAGAAAATAATCACACATAAACCGTCGGATGTCCTGAACAGAGTCACCAATTTCAGCTGACTTGTGTTTTGAGCGTCTCTTTCCATAAGCTGAACATAGATTATTTACACTCCTTATATGTGTTTTAATGGACTCCAAAATCATTTCATGGGAAACATCCGGTGTTGTATTTATGTGTGTTGCAAATCTCTTGTCCATGAGCAACAACTGATCCAACTGTCAAACACACTTGAATTTAGAAGTGCTTGTTGTAGGGTCAGGGGAACAGGATCTGAGATGTCAATCATACTTTAGCTGCAGGGTTTAAGAAGAGGGAGTTATCCTCCGAAAAGCAATTGATTATTAAACACCAGTTTCTATCAGATATAAATTTAAAGGGCTCAAAAGCAATGTCTTTTTAAATAAGAATATCCGCACATTGTGCATTTCCTCTGAAGTGAGAGTGAAAAACACATCCCACTCTGCATCTCTCCAGATGCCACAGGTCCAAGCCTTGTAGGCGGGTTTCCTGGAGAAAAGCTATACCTGCCTTCAGCCATTTTAGGTGTTAGAAGATTTAATTCCTCTTTACTGGGTGGTTTATCCCATCAATGTTACAGCCAATAAGAAGGAGATTATGTTTTATCTAAAACAGTAGCTGAAGAAGAATTTTAGTTGAGCTCTGCAAGAGAGGAAACAAAAGAGAAAAAAACATAAGTCAGCTGTTCCTTTTATGTTTTGAGGACTGCTTCAATCATTTCAACATTCATCTCAAGCCCTTGCTTCCAATCATTTTCCATTCTTAACTCCTACAAACACAATAGAAGAGTGGGAACTTTTGTTTACCAACAGTGTAACTGCAAGGGGTGTTATTGTCCCAGTCTAAGGTGTTGGGACAATAATAAGAAGCTAAGGTGAGGGAAGGGATGAAGAGTCAGGAGGCTAATCAAATACATAACATAACATGAAGGCCTCGCTATCTGTTTAGTTGGCTTTACCAGAGCTGGAAGACATGGTTGATGCAGCCCTGTGTGCAGGAGATGGAGCGGATGCCAGATCCATGCTACCCTTAGTAGAAGCAGGATTGGCAGAGTGCCTTATGGTCCAAATCATATAGCACAAATTGAAATATGACCAGTCTAGCCTTCTTCTGCCACTCCTGGGGTTGTGGTCATTGACTGCATCAAGCTTTTTTCTTAGGGTATTCAATGACCTGAGTTTTGTTTCTTGTAACACTGCAGTCTGTCATGTTAGTAGCCTGTTGCATATTATGGATCCCCTAATAAGCCAATTTATGGTGTCCTTAGCTCTGAGGATGAGAAGCTCAGGGACCCCCTTGTTTTGCTGTCAGTAAACCCAGGTCCTGCCATCCTGTGTCAATTTATTTACACTAGAGCAGAGCTGCATTTAAGTGTACCCTTGGAGGCAGGTTATTGAGGGGGCGAGCTTGACACTCAGCCCCATGTCAGTCCACGTGAAAAGGAAAGGAGAAATGTATAAGGGGCTTTAGAAACCTGGTATTGAATTGCACAAGTTTCCTTGCACACAAGTGATTATAATTAATGGTCATTATAAGGTTGTCATCAAGGTCTGAACAAGTCTGTCAATGATCAAGTCATTTGTATCAGGGTGTGATGAAGCAGGGAAAGATCTAAAACCTGCAGGCCAGTGGGCCCTGAGGATCAGGGTTGAATACCACTGCTCTACAACACAATCCCTTTTAGCTTGTTTCCCTGATTTAGACATAGCTTCAGGTGTACTCTGACAAATCTTTCAACAATAATTCAGGTGATCAGCATTGTAGAGTGCAAGGTCTGAGATAAAGAATTAAAGATTTACAGAAGAACTAGAAAACATCTTGATTTCTTCATTCGAGGCAAACCAGAAGTCTCCGAAATTTCTTGAGCATAATTACAGAACCTCACAGGATTGATATGCTCTTATGTCTGTACAAATACTGGTTTGATGTAATTTGAAATTTAAAAAAACATTTGTAGTTCTACATAAATGCAAAGTCTGAAACTATTTTTGTGTGTTAGTGTTGTATGCCTGACACATAAGCGGCTTGTTGATCACATACCTTGGCTAAGAACATTTATAAAGCAATACTTTACGTGACCGTGTATTGGGATGTATTCTTGAGATACCAGAAATGACAATCATTTATCTGCATACACAGGAATAAAATGCACATCATAAACACCCAACTCTTGTCTTTATCTGCCGGCAGCAGCTCCAGCGGCTGAATCCTCTGCAGACCTAAAGCTTCCACCCACAGTCCTGCTGTTTACTGTGATGCAAACATTTATGCTTCCCTCTGCAGAGCACCGTGCTCTGACCCTGTGCCCACACAGGAGCTGTGATGTGAAATCAAACTAGTGCTTCGTTATCTGCACAGTGACGCCTCCACCGAGGAAAATAGTGGAAGCCTCAGAGGGAAGTGTTTTTCTTTCTTTTATCTGATGGCGAGTTAGACAAACATGCAGAGATCGGAGACTTAAAAATATGAACTATCCAAAAAAAAAAAAAGTGTGAGAATTGGATTCAAAGCAGTAGAATTGATATTAATGAACGACCATGCATCTTATAGAATCAAGGAAAACGTTTCATCATAGCTAAATTTGAGATGGTGTGTTTCTTGTGCGCATAGGTCAAAGTAAAACTAAAGATCTGTGTCCTTAAAGTTGATCATTTTGGACAGTTAGTACACTTACATTTTATTCAGATATCCACAAACTCAGAAGGTATTTTTAACTTTGACTTTCACATGTTCCTCAAGCATAAGAGGAAATATATCTACTCTTAGGATAAGCACAAAATTGATTTCTGGCATGACAATCAGTGTCTCCAGATCTGAGAGCATGGTCTTCAGGAGTAAAAAGGTGGGGTTCCCTCTCTTGTTCTCTAGTGAGGGAAGACTAGCGCAGGAGATTGAGTGGTGGATGGCATCAGCAGTGATGTGGATGTTGCATTTGGCTCAGCTCTTGATTTACCAGTCCATCTATATTCCTACCCTCACAAGGTCATGAGCTGTGGGTCTGGACTGTCCTTTAGAGATAGAGAGGAATCAGATGAGCTGGCTTGGGCATCTGGTTAGGATGGCTCCTGCACATCTCCTTGATCAGGTTTTCTGGGCACATCCTAGAGGAGGAGATGAAGGGACTATGTCTTTCAGCTTGCCTGGAAAGGCCTTGGGATTTCGCTAGATGAGCTGGATGAAGTGACCAAGGAGAAGAGAAATTGAATTTGAAATGGAATATGGATGGATGGAGTAATGTGTGTGGTCTCCTGTCCCTTCTATGAGGGGGGAAAAAAACATCCAAAGTAACTTTAGACTGCTGTCCCTAAGTTGCAAGACCTGGGATAACACTTACATCACTATGGCACACATTAACAACCAACAGACTTTTTTTTTCTTTAATAGCAGGAGTATTGTAGTTTCTAATTTTTGTCTTGGTTTTCTTGTGATTTGTCTTTAATGCCTCTGTTCCACATTTCATTCTGAATGTATTTGGTCAGATCTTCCCTTACTGCCTCTTTCTACCTCTCTTTACCATCCTTGATTGTTGCCACCTGTCTTTCATCACCTCAACAGCATATACATGAGTATGCATCGTGCCTCCTTTTTTTCTACCAATCCAGGTTTGTCTCACCTATGCCTTGGACTGGACTGATAATACAACATACCAGGTACCTGAATGGTGGGCCGTCTCCTCCTGGGACCGATATAATTAGATTTCTTTAACATGCTCCATGCAATGCCAGGGTTAAGGTTAGGCAGCTATCCTTTGGTTCATTTATTTTTGATGACACCAGACCAACACTTCTTTCATTTTGTTTTAGTACTATCCCCACCCCTCCCACACTGTCCTCATAAAGACTCCTAAGAAGGAATTGATGGAAGAGTTTAAAAAATGGACAGATGACATGAAAGGAAAACCTTGTGTGGAGTGAAGATGGGTGCTCAAAAAAAGTTTGCAAAAACTTCTGCTCAATTCCACATCAGCTTTAACATCTGCTGAGTCATTCGGCAAGATCATGCAGCAGCCTTTGAAGGAAGGAAAGATGGGTTTGAGCTGCAGAATTTAGGCTGAGGAATAGAGAGTAGAGTTTGGAAGAAAAGAGCATGCAGGGAGCTACAAATGAAAATGAATAGTCATCCAAAATAAGATAGACTAATGCCGTCATACAAGGACAGTGCACCAGATATTATATATTATATCATGTCATGAATATAACATGATGAAACTGGAATTACTATTATGCAGCCCCCAGAAAGAGTCCATCAAACTCTCTCCCTCACCGTACAGTGTGTTCAGTTGGACATTCATATGCTAACTCTACAATTCTGTTATATATTTTATCTTTTATGACAGAGAGAGAGAGGAAAAAAAGAAAAAACAAACCATTGACACACAAATCTATAGTTATGGAATTTATCACAATAATCTATAGAATTGTGGAATTATATAAAGAGTAACACGATCTGTGCCTTTATGTGAAGCCATGTGATGATAGCGATCACAGTGAAACGACAGTTTCTCATGCAGCGTCTCAGCCCCCTCTCAGCTGGTGTTTGACACCCCTCACCACACCTCCTCTGCAGTTTCCTTAAATATAAGGTCTGTGCCACAGCTGTCAGTGACAAGTGTACTAGTGTGAGTGTCATACTTTTTTTTATGTGGCCTATGTGGGTATGAAAAATAGAAATGTGGCTTCTGACTAACACATGAATGTCAACCACTAGAACTGGACAGATTCAGGTATTAAAAACTTAAAGCTTGGGCACTTATTATGGTGAGACTGAAAAAAAAAAGGTTTCTACATTGCATGATCTGTGTCAGGAGTAATTTTACCCTAACGAGGGTTGAGTCACGTGCAAACAACAACAAATATGTAGTGACCTCAACAGAAATCACACACAAATATTAGTTTGAATGCTAAGTCTCACTTTGAAGTGAGTTTCAAATTAAAGGTGTACGGTCATAGTGGAATTTTTATGTTTGTCCACTTTTAAATGCAAAATTTGTAGGGAGATTTTGCTTTGATTCCAAACAAAGTGATTAGCGTTCAGACTTTCACAAAAAAAGAACTTAAAAAATTCCTTTTCCCGTAATGAGGAAATCCACCAGCAGATAAAGAATCGGCACACAAAGACAGGAAGGGGACTGGAAGAGCAGTTTATGCGAATATCTAGATTATTTTGGATTTGGGGTGTTTGTGTAAGAGATGAGGATGGTTAGGCTTTTGTGTGTGTTTTAAAGTAGACATTTGTGTGTATCTTCTCCCCAAGCGGGTGATGTCACTCAGTAGTCGGGCAGTGGAGCATCTCCGGTTTCCTGGGCTCACAAAGAAAATAACGACCGCTCTGTTGATGTGCTCCATTCTGCGAGCGACCTGTGGGGACCTGGTGGGCCTTACAGGGGATCCCTCACCCCTCTCATTACCATCTCCTCTTCCTCTCTCCCTTTTTCTCTCTTATGTTTCCAGCCATTTCTATGTGTCAGTCATTTTCTCTGTTTGATTTTTTTCACAAAATCACTTCATCTCACCCTTCATGTGAATTTCCCTTCAGCTCCAAAACAATCTCAAAACATTTAATTTAAGAAACTAAACAAATTCTGAAAAGGCAGCATGATGAATCAACGTGTGAATGTATTAATTGTTATCTTTCTGAATTTTGCCATCATCATCTCATATCTCCAGCATACACAGAACATAGATGAAGAACAATGATTTATGTTGTGTGTCAAGAAGATGGGTTGTATATGATAACAACTGCGTGTTTCTCTGAGGAGAGAGCACACGTTTCTGCTGCCTTCCTTCAATAATTCAACAGTCTTAAGCTTCCTTCCATGCATCATTCAAAAGACTCAACTCCACTTTCACTCAACTACTTTCTGAACTCACCACAGCAAACTCTGTAAACAAAGCTACTGTTTTGGTTTTGGGCAAAAGACAAAAAAGAAATTGCTTGTCTGCATTAATAAGACAATCATAGAAATGTAAAAGGATGTTTGCAAAGGGCACTAATCAGACACTATGCCATCACAGATCTTGGTGTTTGGATTTGATCCTTTTTGCCTTTACATCACCCATCACAGGTACCTACGAGGCCAGAGGCCCAGATACCTCTGGGTTTGGAGGGACCTAGGTAGCTGAATAGGGTCTTTTCCCCAATAAAAGTACCAAGGTTTGTATTGGCAGAGCTAAAACCGATATTACACCAGTGGATGTAACTGGGTTAAAAGCTATTTGTCGTGGTTAGGATCTCAAGGAGCGACAGTGGGAAACTTGAGCCTCTGATAAGAGTACTTGGCCATTGCGTTATCGAACAGAAGGACACAGAGCTACTTGTGGGGGTGGTGGGGTTGCAGCACTGGTTCTTCGTGTCCTCAATGGCCAGTGAGACTTAAAGATTTGGAAAAAAGACAAATGACTACAAGAGAAGAGTAGAGGGGAGTAAACTGATCCCTTTACCGCTTTCCATTCACATTAAAGAAGTGTTCTCTGCTACTTCTACAACCCCATCTAGTCAGCTTTAAGTGCACACACACAAACAAACCTCCATCTCTGAAAGACAGCTTTCAGAATTGGATTACCAGCTCTGAATGGGGTTGGTTCCCCTCTGCTGGGTTCTGTCTCCATCCCCTGCAGGGACCAGGGGTCCACTCACACATATACACGCATGCCAGTTCCTTTTAATTGGTGGGACATGGCCTCATTACAAGTACAAATATATGCATTTGCTGCCATTGTTGCTCCTTGAAGCCTCCCTATTTAAATGCAGGGGGGAAATATGCACCATGCCGTGTGTCTGTGGTTAATCACAATTGTGAATATGTACTTGATGGTGGTGAATTTAAATGTTAATCTGAGCCTGCTCCAAAACAAAGCTGAATAGTTTACCTGTAAAGAAACTAAATAACAGACATGTACACACAGACATTACAGCCTGGGGGAGTTTGTAGAAAGAAATCTGCTGCAGGCCTTCAGTCTTGCTGCTAGTCACTAATAAATACCTTTAAATATTTGTTTTAAGTTGCCATATTAAACATTTACCATTAAATACCCAAAAAGAAGCCAGGAAAATGAATAATTTCCTCAGCTAAATCCCAACTCTTTCCCAACTTAACCGTATCTTCTGGTATTATATACTCTAAAATACAGAAAAGCTGTTTGGTGCTGAAAATTCTGCAAACAACATTATATTGGCAAGAGCTGGGTAATTTAAAACGAGGCACAATGGCAGAACAAACAAGACTGAAAGTCAGTTGGAACATATTTAACTCAATTACCACAAATTAAACCCACAAGATCAGTTTTTGTTTTTAGCTTGACTAATCTCATCTTAACCTGTGATACTAATTAATGTTAGCTTGATGTTAGCCACCCTCAGTTCAGATGTTGTTACTAAAACAACATCCAAACTGGGTACCGCTAGAGCTGAAACAAAAACTAGCAGATCTCTGCCAGGACCTGCAGTTGCTTGGTCGCCTAGTGGCAAAGTGCAGTTAGTTTCCCTTTAGATGGCATCGTGAGCAGTCAGCCTGGAAGGATCCTGGAAAGGTGAAGGTTTCTTGATTGACCCAGCAGCTGAAGGTGCTGGAAGGTTTAGAGTTGAGAAGCTAGAAGCCACCGGGCTAGACGTGCTTTGGTAGCCCCTCACCAAAAGCCTTCATATGAGGCAACGGTAGTTTATTCACACCCAGACTCTTCCTGCCCAGCCCTGATCCAATAACTACAGTCTGGTAATACCGTTAACACCGCAACAAGATTGACTTTTATGTGAAATAATGGTTGTGATTTTTAATTGTAAACACTGTGTCTTTTGGGCTTACAATCTCTTTTTAATTGTGTAGATGTCGGCATCACTGGTGTAACATGGTCGTAAATTGTGGAATTCAGAACATATTTATTCATAAAATCTGAAAAATTGATATTTGTTAAGTGCAGTCATTTATGGAAGTGGTATCCTCTTATTTTTTCTTTTGACTGTTCCCTTCATGTGCCGCCACAGTGAATCATTCGCCTTCATCTAATTTTATCCTCACCATTCTCTTCACCAACTAACTTCATGTCCTTTTTCACTACATTTATAAATCTTGTCTTTGATCTTCCTCTGGGCTTTCCTCCAGGCAGTTCTAACCTCATCATCCTTCTACCAATATATTTACTATCCCTCCTCAGGACATGTCAAAACCAGCTCAATCTGGCTTCTCTGACTTTCTCTCCAAAACATCTAACATGTGTCATCCCTCTGATGAACTTATTCCTGATCCTATCCATTCTTGTCACTCCCAAAGAGAACCTCAATATTTTAACCTCTGCTACTTCCAGCCCTGCCTCCTGTCTTTTTCCAGAGACTGTGATGTTTTTTGCATCAGTCTCTAAACTAGTATTTCTTGATCCTTGACCTCAAGGACCACTGTCCTGCATGTTTTAAATGTCTCCATGCATCATCATGCCTGATTCAAGTTGATGGTCATCATTTCTTTCAGGGTTTGTTGAAGCAGAGAAACATTTAAAACATGCAGAACAGGGTTCCTCAAGGACCAGGGTTAAGAAACACTGCTCTAAATCATACAGCATTGCTCATCCCATCACTATCTTGTGCATCTTTCCTTTCATTCTTGCTGATACTCTTATCACACATCACCCTTGACACTTTCCTTCACCAGTTCAAACCTGCTTGCACATGATTCATCACCCCTTTTCCACATAGTACATTGCTCTGGACTGTTAATCCTAAATTTTTAAAATTCCCCACCTTCTTTATCCCTGCTCCTTGTAGCCTCACTGTTCCACTTGGGTTCCTCTCATTGACACACTTATGCATTCTGCCTTACTGCAGTGAACTTTCATTCCTCACCTTTTCGGGGTACACCTCCATCTCTCTAGATTTTCTCAACCTGCTCCCTACTCCTACTACAGATCACAATCTCATCTGCAAACATTATAGTCCATGGAGATTCCTGTCTATGCTCATCTGTAAGTCTGTCCATCACCATAGCAAACAAGAAGGGGCTCAGAGCTGATCCTTGATGCAGTCCCACCTCCACCTTGAACTCCTCTATCACACCTACAGTACAAATATCTTACAGCTCTCATACATGTCCTATACCACTATAAAGCCCCCTTTTGAATTGGCTAGTTACCCAGAGTTTATTACCCATATTTAGCATCTTGCCTGTCTTTTTTACATAAACTGGCACACTGTCAGGTATGAAGTGCACTTAATCATGCATGAGGTCTGATGTAAACAGAATGACTCAGAATGGGGGGACCTGTGTTGGATTTATTGAAAACAATGGAAGGAGGCCTCATCTACCCACCACCACCAACATCAGCTAGCTCTTCTGATGTTGGTGAAGTCAGCGAGGCCAACAAAACAGATCACGGGGACATCATGCTGTGCAGTACCATTCGATAACCCCTTCTGATGCTTCTTCTCTCCCTTCAACCCAGCCTCAGGCACTGGGGAGGTAATAACACACCTTGTGTTTACACTGCCCAGAGAGCAATAAATATGAGTTCATTGTCCATGGAAAGTAACATAGTCTAATCTAAAAGTGCATTAACATACAATGCCATAGCTATGCAAGTTGTATAAATGCATTTAACTGCATTTTTTTCTGTTACTGTATTTGTCATTTTCTCTCCATTTCCTCTGTCTGTCTGTGGTACCCATCTGTCAGTTATCCAGACCTCTTATTATTTAACAGTTTAATTTGCCAAGAGGCAGAGGAGGGATTAGTCTGCAAGAGGTGTGATTGTCATGCCTGTCATCGCTCACTTTACACTTCCCTCGCTTCATGTCACCCTTCTCAATCAACAAAAAAAGAAAGAAAGAGAGAGAAAAAAGCTTATTCTCTTCCTGTCTTTTGCCACATACGCACTCTTGCACAGATCTTTCTGATGTCTAAAAATCAAACTCTCTTTGTGTGGATTTAACTTTAGCTGGGTTTCTAAAGCTGACAGATGTTTTAATCTCAAATTCAAATATATAATTCTTATTATGGAAACAAAATCAAAATGATTTATAAATAAGAGGTTGATCATTGTTTCCTGGGTGTGCTGTCAAAAACTTTGACTTTTAAAATGAACATATTCAATCCCAATTCCAATGAAGCTGGAATGGCAAATGTGAAAAAATGAAAACAGAATGTAACAATTTGCAAAATTTATAAACCCATATTTTATTCCCAGTAGACCATAAACAACATAATAGATCTTTAAATTCAAACATTTTGTTATTTCACAGGAAGAATCAGCTCATTTTGAATTTGATGGCAGCAGTACATCTAAAAAATATTGGAAAAGTCCCAATAGGCTGGAAAAATAAATGACACAAGTTAAAAACAACTGTAGGTGCATTTAACTTTAGGTAATTAGGCTAACTGACAACAGGTCAGTAATATGACTTGGTATAAAAGAAGCAGTTCAAGGAGGAAGAGTCTCTTGGACGTAAAGATGGGCAGAGGTTCACTAATCTGAGACAAACTGGATCAAAAAATTGTTATTATTTCATACATCAGTGTAAAATCATCAAGACTTTGAAGATACCAGCATACACAGTGTAATTTATATCATCAAAATATTCAGAGAATTGAGAAGAATCTCCATGCACAAGAGACAAGGCCAAAGATCAAAACTAGATGCTCATGATCTTTGAACCTTCAAACATCACTACATTAAAAACAGGCTTGATTCTCTAGTGGAAATCACTGCAGAAACACTTTCAGAGATCACTCTCTGTGAATGCAGTTCACCATGCAATCCATAAATGCGGCTGACGTCTCTATTATGCAAAGCAGAAGCCATATGTGAACACAATCTTAAAATCCAGCTGTCTTTTTGGAGCAAAGCTCATTTAAAATGTTCTGATGCAAAGTGAAAAAAAGCTGATCTTTGCTCAGGTAAATCAAAATTTTAAATTCTTCTTAGAAGCCATGGACGCCACGTCCTGCACACTACAGAGGAGAAAGAACATCTGGCTTGTTATCAGTACTTAGTTCAAAAGCCTGCTTATCTGATGGTATGGTATTGCATGAGAGTCTTTGGTGTTGGCAGCTTACACATCTGGAAAGGTTTCATCAATGCTGAAACTACAGAGTTTTTAGGGCGCCACATGCTCCTATCCAGACAACATGTCTTTGAGGGAAAAACTTTCATATTTCAGGAAGTCGATGCTAAACCATACATTACATTACATACAACAGAACATCAAATTCCATCATGCTGAACACTGGTGCACCCCAAGGCTGCATGCTTAGCCCACTGCTGTTCATGAGTCAGGAACACCAGATCCCCAAGTGTACACGTCTCTGATGATCTCTCCAGAGAGAGCCAGGCTTCCACCACCCATTCTCACCTTCTGCAGAGGAGCTGTGGAGACCGTCCTGTCCAGCTACATCACTGTGTGACCCTGAACCTGCTCAGCACTAAAATGAAGGAACCTGGAGCGCATCATCGGGACAGCTGAGAAGATCATAGGAGTCTCCCTTCCCTCTATCCAGACATGCTGTGTTTGTGGAGTCTCTGCCATTGTGAGAAACCCCACCCACCCCTCACACAGACAGTTTGACCTGCTGCCATCAAGCAGGTCGTTCTGGAGCATCAGGACCCACACTGCAAGATTCTGCAACAGGTTCTTCCCTGAAGCTGTCAGAGCTCTGAGTTTCCTGATGCTTCCCTCCCATAACCACTTCCACACACCCATACCCCTACCCCCCATGTCTTCTGCCAAATTCATGACTTTGACTGGAACTGATTTCAATGGATCATTCACACCCTCATTCAACACACCCCTGCAACCCGTCAATCTGCACTTTATCAGGCTCTACCTCAACCTGTCTGACCAGAATGCTGCACTCTCCTGCACTATAAATCTAGATTAACAGTCAACTATTTGTCCTGTTCTTCCACAACAGTTTCATATTCCATTGCACTTCTATTATTTGCACAGTACCACATGACTGTGCTATTATTTGTATCTTGCTTGCTTCTTTTAACCTGTTTGCACCTTGGGCTATTCAATGACACTTCATTCTGCTACATACCCTGTACATTATGAATGACAAAGTTTGGGTTGAGTTGAGTAAAGTTGATTTGGTAAACGAAAAATTAAGAGTTAGGGGCAGAGTGTGTTTTTGTGGATTAACTGAAGAGATACTGAGATTTGTTTCCCATTTTGTGTAGGTGTGAATATGCAAGAAGATAGCTATGGATACGTTTAATACCCTTTAGGCTTCAATATAACTTACAGAAAAAAAATTGTCTTACATATAATTATTCTGTGTAAACTGTTGCTCTTCACAATTATCCCACATTCAAAATAAATAAATCTGCACAGATCAATATTGTCATGCAACAACAAATATTCATAATGTTAACATGGCTGGATGCAGTGGCCTGCTAGCATGGCCAAGAAGATCTGCCACTGGGATACGGAAAAGAGGGAAGCTCAAATGCTGAACTGGAGCAATCAGGTATTTGGTAACCAGGAGCAGCTGAAGCAGACAAGCAAACAGAGAACACACAAGAAGAAGTAAGAAGATAACAGAGAGAGAACAAAGCACTGGATGACGTGAATTAATCAGAGCACTGTTCTTCAGTCCTGGTACTTAGGACCCAGTGTTCTTCGTGATTTGGATGTTCCTCTGTTCAAATAATTGGATCACCATCAGTTTGTCCTTGGTCTACATGAGTCCATCAATGACTCACTAAATTGAGATGATGAAAAAAAAAACAGAACTCAGGGGAGGTCTGGTGCGTTGGCAAATCAGACATAGTATTGTGAGTTGCCGTTGAATAGAGTTAGATGCAGAAAATACTTAAAAAATAATGTGCCTTAAATATTTATAAATACAAGTAACAAGCTGGCGCCTTGTAGCATTAAAGTTTCCCTATAATAACAAGCAAAGTAGGTTTTTACAGTCGTTCGGTTTCCTTTACTGTGAAATTACTACATTTTGGGCATCTGGACAAACACTACTACTACACTTCTTTTTGGAGGACTTCTCTGATTTTAAACAAGCAAAACAAGCAGAATTGGAATTTCACCTTTTAATGTTTTACACCAACAGATGCTTGATGAACAGGAGCTCTTACACTAACACAGACTTACAAAGACACCATTTTTTTCTGTCTTTTTTCGTATTTTGCCTCCATCTCAATGTCTCAGAAGCAGTAAATATCTCTGATGACAGGAGAGCGAGCTATGGCACAGCTGCGGAGGATCAGGGGCTGTCAGCCGACGTGAAGCGGCTTTAACAGATGTAGGTGTCGAAACATATTTATGAAGTCAGTTCCAGCAGACTGGAGTCCCTTTTACTCTCCCTTATGCCTTTTTTTTTTTTTTTTTTAACCATTCAGGCATATATACACAAACGAGAAGGAATTACATAGTTTCTATGTCTGATGTTTTCCAAAAGTCACAGCCAGGTCATTAAGAAGTAAACACTGGTTCCTTGTCTGGGACAGTCAAGGCTGTGGAGATATGTGGAGTCTCTTTGTTCCTGTATCTGTCACGGGTAAGAGACTGGATCCAAGAGGGGATAACGGTAGAGATGTATTTGTAAGGTTTATTGAAGGTCCCAATAGAATGGAAGAAGCTTTAGCAGGCGGTTCAGCAAGGAAGGTTCCAAGCGGCGGTTGGTGCTCCAGGTGACAGGTGTGAAGACTGGGTTCCGGAAGGCGGTGCAGACAGGCGGACGGAAGGTTAAGCTGATCTCCAGACAGCCGGACAGACTGATTTCCAGACGGAGGGTCAGGCAGACAGACAGAACAACAGGCGAATAGGCAGGATCTGGACAAGACAAGGTGACAGGTAAGTAGCAAATCAGTATAATTCACGAGAGAGCCAACAAGCTCCGCTGACTGGTTATGTAGTGCGACCGACAGGTGAGGAGTAGCAGCGGAGCTGTTCCTCTTATACTGCAGAGCTGATTGGAGACAGGTGTGAGGTGCAGCAGCCACGCCCAGGTAGGAGGGACTGCTGAAAAACACAGGAGGGAAGGGGAGACAAACAACGACAAAAACAGAGTGCTTGCGGATCACGACAGTATCATGTCGAAAGGACATAAAATGAGCGCTGTGAAGGACACATGGGTTTGCTAAAACCTTAGATCCAGTATCAGTAAAACACTGAATAGAGTCAATAGAAAAAATAATCTGATCTAATCTTAGCTTTTATATGATGTCCCATTGGACAGAGTGATGCAACTGGTTAATATCAAGCACTTAATAAATTTAAAGTTATTGCAGATCATCTTCCAAATAGCAGCAGTTTAATTTTAACTAAAACAGTTCAGAGGAAGGGCAGTCTATTTTGCTGTTTCAACCTCTTACGTGAATGCAATTCGCAGCTCTTTACATAAGACATAAAAGGCCACTTTCAAAATGGTACATGTTCATTCTGAATATTTCGCTTTTACTGCTTTTGTTTATTGGTATTTAACTGAGACGTAGCAACAGGAACACGTTCAAGACTCGATCCAGACTTCCGACAATACAGGAAGGCTGCAAGCAGAGTGTCAGGAATAAAACAGGAAGGATTTTATTGCTTGTTAGTCACAGATGTGTAATCTTGGACAGTGAAAGGAGTAACAGCAGGATATTGATCTGTCGCTATGTTTTCTAATGAAAGAGATCCTTTGTGTTACCTGCGGATGCTGCGTGACATCATTAAACTTTTTTTTTTTCCAAATGACAAACCCAACACCCCACTCCATTCTTGAACCAGATGGCGGGTTGACACTGGAATGAAGCCTGAGTTGGGTTGTGACAGCCCTGCAGTAGCCCACTTCCTGAAGCTGTCTTCCCCTGTGGGGTGGCTGACAGTAAGTCATCAAAATGACTCTCTCTCTCCGCTGGAGTTGACTGATTGGCTGATGCTATTTAAGTTTTCAGAGTCTCTCTTTCCTGCGGTTTGACTTGGTTGAGCTTTAGTTTATTTCACAATGCACATTCTGTGAATACATTTCATTTCTTTTCAACTATGTTAAATAAACTATCTATTTAAGTGTAATGTGCGGCCTCGCTTTCGTCCTCCCCTTGAGCCAAGCAGTCACAGGATATAGTTTCAGAGAAAAAAAAAAAGAAAAAAATTGGTTTGAAACCAAAATTCTCAGTTCCCAGGGAGATAGACGTGCCCTCGTGGATATCCCTCAGAGGGGAAGGACAAATGAGATATTGTTTGCTCAGCCAGGAGGAACAGAAGCAATGAAATCTGAAACTAAGCCTGCACGTTTATTCATTACAAATATACAAACTATACTCCAACAATTGTGAGCAAGGAGTCTAATGAGAATGGAATTTCCTGTCATCCTTGAATGTTTTTATAAAATTCTTAGTTTATTACAAATACGTTCCTGTTTTTGCCTCTAGTGGATTGTTTTACAGTCTACTATTAAAATAGGTGAAGTTTCCTTCCAACATCCTGCTGTTTATCTTCAACGGTTTCATACCAGTCTTAAGGCTTCGTGGCTTCATCCTGCATCCTGCTTCTTCCCCTGCCATGATGCAGCCACAGACTCCTGACTCGGCTGTCAGTTTCAGAGTCCAGGGGATGCGAACAAGGTGTCAGTTCGACTGCGTCACTGAGCCATGCAGCACAGGACAGATCTGTGATGAAGGCAAGAAAACAGGCAGAGGAAGAACTCGGTGCAGGGACATCGACAATTCAGCTCCTCTGCCTGATGTCTCCTACTGCTCAGCCTTCAATTTGAAATGTGTTTGGCATTTATAGGTACAGCCTTGTATTCCCCCCATCCCCCACCCCCTTTTTGTACTGCTATAAAAGTGAAAAAGAGAAGGACTAAAAGTAAAAAAGAGAAGGAGTAAAAGTAAAAAAGAGAAGGAGTAAAAGCGAAAGTGAGCATAAAATGCTGCTTGAAATGCCTCCCTGAATGAGCTCCCAGGAGTTGCATTATTTTTGAACATTTTATTACTGCACATTATTACTTTTGTCACAGTTTCATGCAATACAAAACACAGAAAAAAAACATTTTTATGAAACCACAAGATTTTAGGACTACGTCACTTGCTTTTGAGACAGACTAATATGTATTTTGATGTTCGGTGTGTAATATTTACATCCCCTTGATTTTAAAGCATCTTTTAATCATTCTACCGCAGCTATTAGTATGCTTTGAGATTGTACTTCTGAAAAGTACTGAATACATGTAGTTACTTTGCAACACTGTTTGACATTGATGTGGGTGGAAGTTAAAAATGGATGAGCACACACTCAAATATGTTGTTTCCTAAGGACAGTCACGCAGACAAGCACACATAAACACAGTGTTCCTGAGCTGAGCACACACAGACACACATAAACACACACACACACACACACACTGCTGTGTATGCAGCATTCATCATCTTATCTCCCGTGAAGAGTTCTCGATTTGACACATGGGTTAATGAACAGCAACACACCTGTCTCTCCACTAAATAAGTTTTATATTGGCCTACAAGTAATAGCCAACACAAATTTAGCATGATGACAGTCATACACACAAGCACAAACCCTGACAGCATTTCACATTAGCTTTGTCCATGTTTTTGCTCAATTCTGTCTTTGCTCAGTTCTGTCTTTGGGTAAGAAAGGCCTTTTGCAACATTCAGACCTCAACACACAACTTCCATTTTAGCTCACACTCTGAAGAGATGAGTGCAGTATGTGTGTGTGTGTGTGTGTGCGTGTGTGTGTGTGTGTGTGTGTGTGTGTGCATCTGTGTGCTGGGAGAAAGAGCAAGAGGGCAAACAGGAAAGAGAGACCATGAGTGTCCATGTGTGTGTGTTTCTATTAATTAGCATCAGCTACATGGTTCTGGACTGTGAGTGGCTGCAGACTGACACTCTGGAGGCTTTTCTTCTTTACGCATAAAGGAACAGGCCCACAGAGATGAGGCGTGTGAAAGCTGGTGGAGAGAAGAGGCTGTCCTAACAAGACAACTCTCAGCAGTAAAACACTCAGAGCCACACAACATTTGAAGCAAAGCTTTCCCCCAAGGGTTTTCAGCAGGCTGCAGTTTGAGGAAATGGGGCATTAAAAAAACATATCACACATCCTGACCTTGAAATGATTTAGTTTCTTGTGCCTTTTTTTGGTCCAATCTCTAAGGATTCTGTCATTTGAGCATGATTTAAAAATAAATCTGCTGGAGGAAGTTACAATACATTGGTTTTACTTTTGAAGATTTAAAACATTCTTTTATTGCTGACATTACTCTGTGTTTGAGGTTATGTATGTGATTTATTACTCTATAGACTCATAATGAGGAGAGCATTAACAGTACCAGCAGGGTTGTAACATCTACTGGGGTCGTTGAAGTCATATTTCTAAAAGCCCATGATTTAGATTCAGGCTGGATAGATTGTCTTGAAATCTGCCACAGACTACTGTAACTCGAAGAAAATAAATAGTGCAGAACTTTTGGACTTTTGATTTAAGTTTTGCTGGGCATCACCACAAGTTACAGTTTTTCCTTGAACAGGTTTCCACAGTGGATCATGTGTTGTCATCTTACCCTGTCTCCTGCATTTTCCTCCGTCATAAAAAAAAAAGTAAAAAACAACAACAACTGCATGACCTCTCTTGTATCATATCCACAAATCTTCTCTTTGGTATTCTCTCCTTTCTTCTGCTTAGGAGCTCCATCGTCCTGCCGATCTTCCTTTTCATGTGTCCAAACCGTCTCAACACAGCTTCTCTGTGTTTATCTTCAAGACTAACATTGGATGTTCCTCGGATGTGCTTGTTTTTAACTTTTTAGCCATTCTTCGTCACATCTTTATCTCTGGCATCTACAAACCACAGAGAAGGGCTGGTTTTACTTCCAACTTGTTAAACATTTCCCTTTACTCACACTGCTTCTCCTCTGTCCCATATAACTCCAGAAATGGTTCCCCATCCTCTCCACCTCACCTGCACTCTTCTTCACCTCTTTTCCACATTCCTCCTTGTTTTGCACAGTTGAGCTCAAGTATGTAAACTTCTGCACCACCTTTACCTCTACTCCTTGCATTTTCACATTCTGCCTGTTTTTTATTTTTATTTTAGCACAAGTATTATGTCTCGCTGTCATTAATCTTCAGGTCTCTTCTCTCAAAGAAATATTTCCATCTCTCCAGGTTTTCCTGCACCTGCTCTCTACTTTCACTATAGATCGCAGCATCATCTGCAAACATTACAGTTTCAGAGATGAGATGCCTGGAGTCAGGAGGCCTCTTTGGGACATTACAGTGCTCAAGTTTACTGAGAAAATTTTAGATTTTTGATCAAATGCCTGACCTGCAAATACAGAAAGAAATGCAAATGGGTTCAAATCATATTTTCTGTTTGGCTGATTAAATGATGCAAATTTTCTATTGATTTATAACTTTTCAACTGAAAGTAAGCCATTCTGTCTCCAGTCATGGTAAGAGTGATCTAGCCCAGGTAAAAAGGAAAAGTCAGAACAAGCAGACATTTATTGCATTGCTACCAATGTAGTAATAAAATTTGTGGATGACACCACTGTGGTAGGTCTCATAACTTGGGACAATGAATCGGCCTGCAGGGATGAGAATCAGCGGCTGACAGAGCAGTGCACCAGGAACGTCCAGGTTCTAAACACTAAAATGACGAAAGGAGTGGTCATGGGCTTTAGGAGGCACAGATCTGACAAACTGGCCGCTGGTGGTCTTTTACTGTTCCACGGTTGAGTATGTCACAGTATGAGGTACGCTAGCAGTACAGCTGCTGACAGGGAGAGACAAGGGAGGGTGGTAAAGGCAGCAGCATGGACTGATGGACGTCCTCTACACTCCCTAAGAGATACAGCCAGCTCTCGATGCTTCTCCAGAGGAGAAAGTATTATCAGTGCGTGTTCCCATTCAGGTCACCAACTGTTCAGCCTGCTATACTGAGAAAAGAGGTATAGGAGTAATAATGCAGGATGAAAAGAAACAGTTTTTCCCTGCCCACAAAGACTCTAAACACCCAGGCAGAACATCCTCATACACAGTGCAATACTGCCAGTCGTGCAACACTTGAGTTATTTTGTTTATAGAGATCTGACTGTTTTTTTCCCCTCAAATCATCCTTTTCTCATCATGTGTGCTTCTTCTTTTAATAACCTGTCATAGTCTCGCTTATTTGTCAAGCACCTACAAATGGGGCACTTTTGAATCTTGTTGGGGTTGTACAGTTACAATACAGAATAGCTTATCTTATCTAATCCAACTTTACTGACTTTTGCCCTGTCCAAGAGAGGAAGGTAATTGTTCTTTAGCAACGTCACGGAAATTTATGGCAACGTGTCTTTGATCTGTAACAATGCACAACAACCTGATGACGTAAACCAGATTAAAATCTATTTGTAAGAACTCTGGTGATTTTATGATCAATACTTCTGAAAAGATAAGGATGTAGCGTAAGCAGTGACAATAAAAACTACTTGACATTAGGAATGACTGGTTTGATGCGTTTGTAAGTCTTGCCAAAGGCGTAGCAACACAGTCTGTGCCCCCTACTAACGCTCCTGAAGGGCCCCCACCCCAGCCCAAACCAACCAACACCCTTTCTAATGCCAAAATGAAGTAAATTCTACAGATTGCTCTTTAAAACGTGTTGTTTACTTTAAATTTTAACAGTGTAGGGCAAAGCTGATCCACTTTCTGCCGCTGTTTCTAAAAGGGACATTAAATTCACAAAGTGGACATTTGATGTGTGATGTGCTAGGTTACTTATGCTATTAACATGTTTAAATTATTATCAGCATCTATATTATCAATCATAACTGCTAAATAGCCTATTCATTTAATATTTAGAATTCTTCAAAATGAGTAAGTTGCTACTGCAAGTTACAAATAGTTTACTCAGCCTTCGTCAAAGAAGATGATTGATTGTGTCGAGTTTGGATGGTTCTGTTATTGGGTTTTCTCCATTCAAAGCAGTGCACCATATTGACTCAAATATTAGACAACCCCTTACATTTTTATGTTAACATTCAACAGATACTCACTACTAATACTGCACAGTCTCATTTAGGGACGTCAATAAACTACCGACTGCTGAAATATTGAAGATTTTTCTTTTCAGCAGCCTCCATACTGTCTGACAGCAGTGAAGTTAGTTTTAGGTTGGATATTCAGTAGACAATCACCATGCATCCAAGACAGTCTCCCTGAGGGACCGTCAATAAACTACCTACTGACTGAAGTGATGCAGACTTTTCTTTTCAACAGACTCCATATCATCTGACAAAGTCACTCCAAACCCAAGCTGAATTGTTTTACTAAAGGAGAGGGGGGAGTTTTTTTAGGATGTGTTGTGACCTTCGTTTCAATTCTGTCCTGATAAATAAAACAAAAGGGAGCAGCCGCAGAAACCCATGTCTGCAGTAAAAGGGTGATTTTGATCTGATGATAGTGAAATCAAGAAGTTTACATAAGTAGGGGACACAGGATTGATGAAAATATAAAGTTGAATTGCAGGAAAAAACATTCAAACACAGTTTATGGCTCCTATTGTCCCTTCAACAATGATACTCCCTTTTCTTTCATATCAGAGGAGAGATGAGGAGCAGTTGGATCAAAACAGAGTTTAGAAGCAAAAGCACAAAGTTACATTAACCCTTTCAAACAAAAGTTATAGAACTAAATGGAAAAAAACAGTGGAAATGGCTCACATTATTTCAACTCTGATCACACAAAAAAATGCAAATAAGTGGTGAAGATTTCTAATTTCATCAAATGAGCTGTAGCTTTCTATCATAAATATTTTACAGCCGTGCTCTCTGGCAGCTATATGAATATTTGCAGCTTAATTATTTTGTTGATTTTGTATCCCAATATACAGTAGATAGGAATGCAGGAAATTAAATCACTTTCTTTGGTCTGCCGAAGACCTCGACGCTCTGTTCTCTCCGTTCAGCTTCAGCCAGTATTTCTAAAATTCTTTGAGTCCAAGCTCCAGGCCGAGCTGCAGCTTGTATTTCTAAAATGTGAATCTTAAAGCAACACAAAAGAAACTCTTTTGGGACACAATATATGCTCTTCTTTGGTCTCTTTCCATGTCACTGTAATTTTCTCTTACATCATTTTTTTTTGAGTCTCCCATCTGCCTTTGCCATGATCTCCACTCTGCTCTGTGAGGTTTGGCTCGTTCCTATCAGAGCAGGGACGTGAGATGGCAAGGGCTACATGATAAATGAAATTGAAATTGATCATTTGACGTGAAAGAAAGCATTTGTGCTGCTTTAAGGCTTTTAACATGGAGCAAGATGAGAAGAATACCCTCCACCATGTTGACTAAAATTACAAATGAAAGCACGATAACTGTAACTCAGTTGCTTGTGCCAGCCATCATTTTGCTTCACTCGTCTTCTGCAGAATGACTCCCGAGAGGCACAGCAAGGACAAGACGGCAAATCTAATTAGATCTGCACACTAAAGAGTACAGAAATACAAATGTGGAGAAAAGATGGCAGAGGTTCAGTGAAGAATGATCCACTACCAGACTCCAGAAAATATCAGGAGCTGGCAAAAGATCAAGAAACGCTACAGTCAGGAAATGCTAATCTGTGCGAGCGTGCAAGCAGGGAATTTACCATGCTCAACTTTGATCTCAATTACGATAAGACTTTTTAGCAGAGCACACCCTCTTTCTGCCCAACTCAACTGAGTGGCTAATATGTGGAATATGTTTTTAATCAGGGTTGAATTCTTCAGTGGCTATGAAACATTTATAGACAATTTGTTATGAAATATGCAGCTCCAATTTACAATTTCCACCCCTTAATTCATTCATGCAAACATCCTCAATAGTGGTGATTTAGATCACCTCCAGTGTAAAGACAGGCAACAACAAAGACTTAACTGTTGTGATGCACTGAAGTCCAACATTTCTTTATCCAGGAAAGTCTGAGTCCGTGTGTTTATTTTTAAAATAAATACCTCTATCAATATGTCTAAATTTAAGTAACACAAATTGATCAAAAGTTATACTTGTGAGTTTGAATTGTCATTTAAATGTTTGGCAATTTAACAGCAGTTGGCATCAGCACCATAAGAGCTATAGCTAAGTAGCTTACAGTTACTTTGTCATAAAGATTTGGTGGATTTTAGCAGGATTTTTCAGCTTTTCTTCTCCTCCTTCTTCTTGTTCTTGTTCATCTCCTTCTTCTTCTTCTTCTCATTGGATGACTGTGAATGGGAGAGGTGCCAGACCGATTTCACAGGAGAGACTTTTTGTGAAGTGAATAGTTACGGCTGGCTAGTGCATCTGATATGTTTCCTGTCCTGACAGTTAAGCTTTCACTTTTATTTTGATTTTTGTCCTATGCATTTCCTGTCCTGACTGCAGTGGAAATTTCCTGACAGTGTCAACTGGAAGTGTCTCTAGAGTGAATTTTTCCAATGTTTTTTTCTTCTTCAGCTGTTGTAAGAACAATGTAAGGAGACGATATTCAAACAAACTCTTCCTGCCACGTATCACATAACCAGAGGTCCCCAAGGGCATCTTGACTCATAAATAAATGTAACAGAGAAATCATTAATAAAAAAAAAAAAAAAAAAAGTAAAAAATGTCACAGATACTCAAATAATTTATCACAATTTTAGTTGAATCCCAGAAAAACCTTCCTGGGGCAAAGTTACATCTTGCAAGTGATTACATAAATATTTATTGGAAGTTTTATTCATTATTTACCTGTCAGGCATGTGAGTCACAGTATAGCACACGGTCAAAACTACCAATATGTAGATGGTGAAAAGTGATGAAAAATGGATCACTTTCCAGGCCAGTGCTCGTTTATGAAAGTGTGATCGTTTTACGGGTGATTTATCCGTTTTAGAGTCACATATAAGAAGAATTTTTTTTGTTCTACTTGTTGAACTGAAGACATGGTTAAGAAGTATACTCTAAATGCTATCATCTAACCCTTGCAGCAGATTGTCCAGCCATATCCCTTTAAATGCTTTATTTAGTGTTTCATAAGTTAGTACCTCCATAACTCCTCATCTTTTGATAGTATACAAACTTTATTCCTTCAGATTAACCCAAGAATGGTAGATGTTTCTCAGTTGATACATTTATATCTGAGACCTCTCTAACACCACCACCACCATAATAATAATAATAATAATAATAATAATAATAATAATAATAATAATAATAATAATAATAATAATAATAATAATAATGGGTATATGATTACATAAATAAATAAACAAATAAGCAAATAAATAAATAAATAAATAAACAAACAAACAAATAAATACCCAATGTATTCATAATAATGCAAAAATGTATATTTTTAAAAACTGTTAAAGACGTAATAACGGACGTTTTCAGTTTCAATATATCATACACACTTCAACCAAAGGAGAAAATAAGAGGATTTTCTGTGCATTCCTTCTTGTGTCATGAATTTAAACTGAACAATGATTCACTTATAACTGTAAACGCGGCCTGTGGCGACCTCTAGCGGTCACATGCGGAACCACAAGCTCTCACCTGTGGCATCACTGAAGGGAAAACTGGTGGACGCATCTGCAGCTTTCCAGAAATAGCTCGCACACACACACACAAAGATTTAAAGAAAAAAAAAGCACCGTGCGTCAAAGTCCAGTTCCTATGACGTGTCCATGAGCTTTCCCATGGTCACAGTTTTAAAAGAGAAGTGTGCTAGTTCCTTCATTTGTTAAATAGTAATTGTTTCAATTAACTTTGAAGGACATCTATGTACTCTCTCCCAACTAAAGGACTGAGCGTCAGAAGCCTGGGGGTTTCATTGGTTGGTGACACTTGAATGAAAGAATGTCGATTAAGATATATTTTTAGTTCCTCTGATCTGTTTCTTTTCAACCGTACATCTAATAATAGCCTGTTTTTATGTGACACGTGTTATTTTTAAGTCAAATACATCATATGTTCTTAGGCTATTTTTGATTACTATTATTGATAATCCTTTTCTAAATTGACTCTTCTTATAAGAGATGCAAACAGCCTTCTCTTACATGCCTGCTTAAAAATATTTTTTAAAAAGGGGACGATTTTTAATTGTTACTTTTGTATAAAAAGTAATAACATTTTTTAAAAAAACACCGCATGCAATTGGGACTGAAGTGTGTATGTGTGTGTGTCGGAGTAAGGGAGGCGGGGGACATGCACTGCTGTGACTGAGCATCTCTTCACATGCTCAGACAGAATTAAAAATGCGCTCCTGCGCCCTTGTCGCCAGTGCTGCGCGCGTTTCCTTGACGAAGCAGCGCTCCCGCAGCATGGTGCTCGGACTCAGCGGCTCAGCCCCGTCACCGGCGCATCTCCCTTAAAACTCTCACGGACGCCTTGATCAGACAGCAGAGCACGCGCAGCGCCTCATCAGCACCTGTTCCCACCTTCCCAGAAAAGGTAAGTTATTTCTCAAGAGGAATTTGCGTCAAAAGGAAGAAGAAAAAAAAAAAAGGAAATGCAACTGGTTGCTCACGTTTGAATAGGAAAAAAAAAATGCGTCGGGAGTTCTTGGAGAGTTGGCACATGCAGAATGGCCCCAGGCTGCAGTTTGCTTTTTGAGTATATTCCCCTCCTTTTTAAAAGGTCTCTTTCTCTTCTGGAGTTCAAAGCGCGTTGGCGTTTGTTGTTTAGCGTAGTTTCCTGTCAGCAGGGGACGTCTTGGTAAACAATGCAGCTCAGTGATTCACGCTTATTGACACTGACATTCCACCTCTGCCAATTAATCTGAGAGCGATCCGGACGATCACGGGTCTTTGGTGATGCAGCCTCTCTGAAGCTCAAGCTGCTGTTTTAGTTAACAGGATGGATTTTCAAACTGTTTCAAGCAGAAGACAGAGAGGGGTCTTTACAAAAAGGAAAAAAAAAAGTGATTATTGCAGTGGACTGTTTTCAAAGCACCCAAGTGATGTGGGGCTCATTTCTTTTTGTCTAGAGATGGCTTCATGCACAAGGAGAGGCTAAGATTTGATTTCTAGCTTCTATTTAAACCCATCAACCAGGGGAAATGTTTCAAATCTCTTTTCAAGCTGCTTTACAACTATCATAAAGCTTTAGAACTACTTATTCTTGAACAAGCAGCACCCTTATGAGCAAAAGCATCATTCGATAAGCCACTCAGACTTTTGTTTTTGAGTATTCTGATCTCTTGTCTCCCCCTCTGAGGGCAAAGTGAATGTAATCTCACACCATTGGACTGTTACATAACTTTAAAACTGAAGTGCCATCCTGCCTGCGTAGGAGTCGATGTGATGTTCCTACTTCCTGGCTGTTGTTTTTGCTCATTAATTCTGCGAGGTGTATTACTGTAAAGCTGTGTGTTGTGAATTTTCTGTGATTTCCAGGTTTCGTTTCATTTGGGGCCCCAAACAAGTGAGCGATCGCTTTCAAGGTCTCCGCTTTGATTTAGACTACCCACATGAAGTCTGTGGCTGCTGAGCATGGAATGACATGCTAATTTTGAAGGTGGCATGACCAAATGTGCACATATTTTTGTGTGCGTGTATGGGCGGCTGCATTCTGCCCTGTGTTGTGTAGGTGGGGTGCGATCGCAGAGTGCCCAAGCATGACGCTCAAGAGCTGTTGGACAGACTTCAGTCCTTCGCTGAGCAGTCTGTCCTCCGTGCTGGAAGTGGTGCGCAGACAGGCATGCTACAGTAACCTGACTCATGTACATGGCAGGCTTCCCCCGTCACTTCTAAGGAACTATGTCAACACCAGACAAACCACATCAGAAAAGAAATCATCTGTTTCACTTTTGGAGCAAATGACAACAACCACTTTGAAAGATCTGGGCCTGCAAAACAAGAAAAACAAAAGAAGGCCCATCAGGGCATCAAATCAAACTGTGCTTAACAGCAGTCACCGCCTTCCTTGATCTCTACAAGTGCAGTTACATCATTTTCAGCATCTGGAAGCTGCTTGGCTTGTGTTGAAACATCTTCCCAGGTGTCTTATTCAAATCATTTTAAATTCATGGTGCATTTTTCCTTTTCTCCCAGTTGTCTCAAAATATTTTTAAAATCACACATTGTACAGCGAGAGCAACAAGTATGAAGTAAGAGAAGGAAGTGCTGCGTCTGCTGTCGTGCAGTTCCATATGGCGGGAAATGATTAAACGTTACACGGTGATTTGGAATTCTAGCTTTTTAAAAACTCAAATAACGAGGGCATAATTGTGTTACTTTTTATCATGGTTCCATCTTGCTTTGTACACACACTTACAGCTGTTGACTTTTTATCTGCAGACGCGTCGCTACACTGTTACTATGTGCCAAATACACATCAGCAGCAGCAACTAAGTCCAGTGCTTGGAAATGTTCATGGTGTTTAAGCATCCTTGTTTTTTTTATATTTATTTTGTGACTGGAATAAGATCAACCTGGGTGTGATGTCATTTCCTGTTCAGACTGCTGACCTCAGGTCAGATTAATAAACAGTAAGTTGATCTGATTGACAACTATTTCCAACTTTCCACTCAACATTCAACAATGACTTCTGACTTTTCCAGAAAATCATATTGAATTCAGTATTAGTAAGTCAGCCACCAGTAATATTGTGATTTTATCAGGTGTTAAAGCTCTGGACAGGTGTGATTTTCTGTATCAACAACTATTACAGTGAACCTGAAGAAGTATCGGACAGAAGACACCAGGTTATTTATTCACTGCGTCTTGAAAAGGATGTGCAGTGTTGTCCATTATGTTTTGCAACTTATAGCAAAATCTACCTGGTAAAATCAGCTGCAGAAGCTCCAGAACTGTCTCCAGCACATCAGCAGAACTCTTTCTGGGTTTAGTGTTGTTGTTTGAGTCACTGGCTCTGAAGCTATTATCCCGATTGAAGCCCTGATCTAACTTGCTTTCCCACTGCCAGGTGTGCTGGCCAGATGTTTGTAGCTACCTCTGCTGCAGAGCAGTGCAACATCATATCCGTGCTTCTGTGTTCAATAACATCAAAGGAAGAAAATGTGACTCAGTTATTGAAGAAATATCAGAGCTCATTTTATCCCTCTTTAGATAAATAAAAACTGTTCTTTGGTTGTTGTTTTTTTATTTGCAGTCTTGTAAATTTTGCCATATTACACAGCAGGGAGTGGAAGCAAAAGAGAGAGGTGTCTGATAGGACCAGCCTCTAAATGTCCAAGAAGTAATACATTAAAAGTTTTAAAAAATTAAGGAAATCTGATAAAAGTGAATGGTTAGAGTAAAATAAAGAATTGTAGATGGCCAAGTCTTGAAATGCAAGCTCTTTCATTATCTAAAAAAACCCAAAACAAAACAAACAAAAATAAAAAACCTTTACATACACAAATTCTTCAGGAAAAAAATAATGGAAACAGTTCAGAACTATTTAGTGCCATTTGTTTCTGTAGACATAAGAAACATGTCCACTGTACTCCACAACCTCACCAGGTACACAAATAGAAATAAAAAATATGTTACTGTACCTTATATTACTCCTAAGTAAATACTTGTTGGCCATGACTCTTGCACACAGTTTTTAAATATGTCCACTTTAAATTTGTCATAAAATAGTAAAGTAGCTCCATTTTGCTTGAATTCAAAAGGAGCCAATAGTAAAAAACAAACAAACAAACAAACAAAACATTAAGAAATGGTTGTCCAGAATAATAAAAAGCAATGATCTGACTGGTTATCCTCTCTGTTCCAGAATAACTAGCAATAATGTGGGCTTTTGTCCTCTTGTGGTCACTCTAACACAGTCTGAAAATGGACAATTAAAGTGACACTGTCACGACTGTGATCAGAGGATTCACACCTGACCGAAAAAATCAAAAACAAAACAAAACAAAACAAAACAAAACAAAACAAAACAAAACAAAACAAAACAAAACAAAACAAAACAAA